>JAQFZE010003063.1:0-13243 GCA_034695245.1 Dicyrtomina saundersi | reverse complement strand
ATATGTACTTAAGATCATTGGTATTTTGAATTTCAATGGATTCATAAAGAGGTGAAGTTACCATATACTGTAACATGGAAATGGAACGTTTGTAAGTATGGACTGGATTTATATTTATTAGTAAACACTGATTATTCTTCTGTGCGATTCTGTACATAGTGAAATGCCATATTGTACGTCGAAATACTGCGTAAGGCGTACACTGTATAGATTGTATATAGCTGTCTCAAAACTCGAAAAGGTTTTTCATAAACTCCCAGTGCCAGTCTTCCTCAAGCACTGAGCTGATACCTCAAGCTTGGAAACATTGGTTGGGGAAAGGACGGGGAATAGAGACACTGCACTGCGAAGTGAAAGGAACCCATAATGCCCAAGGTAATTATGATTGATGACATGATATCTACATGAAATAAATTCTACAGATACCTAAGGAGCGTATAAACAACATATATAGGAAAACTGTTTTAACCATTCACTTCATTCATAGCATGTAGTATGTAGTAAGGCCTTTACGTAGTAGACACACTTTCTCTCTATATTTCGACATTTCCTCAGTCCTCAACTCTACAAGGTTGATGTGATTATGATTGTAGAGCTTTTTGAACTATGCACATAGATTATATAGAAATATGTAGAACTCTTTTATATAGTTAGTTCTTTTATGACAGCTACTTAAGACAGGGATAATAATTTTACAAGTAATAAATTATTTTTTGTTCTCACAACAGTATTAAAACTGTCCACAGGGCACAGGGAAAATCCCCTCACTTGAAGTTTTCGAGTGTGTCATTAATTGGTTATGGTTTTCGTCTTCCAAGTCCAAGCCATGCCCAAGCAAGCCGTAGGGTAGGTAGTACGTAGATCTTATCTGAGTCTGATCGTGAGCCCAAGTTACGACGCCGGTTTTCCTTCTTACTTCCTGGTTTTCTTTGACATTTTTATTACTATTCTTGTTGCAGCAGCGTCAGTCATCTATCAGTAATTTTGTGCCAAACTATAGTTAAGAGATATGTGTGGATGCGTTGCGTTGAATACAGTGTAAAATTAATTATAAAAATATAAGTCAGTACTGTAGCACTGTTGACTGTGTAAAAACTAGCAACACATTGAAATATCATCAGAAATTATATCAGTAAACTAAACAATAATGTGACAAAGACGCTTCGGGCTAGGAAACAACTATTAGAACCTCATAACTAAGTTAGTAGGTAGTAATAATTTTATCATACATTATTTATTATTACCAAAATTATATTCGTACAAACTAAAAGGAAAACTAACATCGAATTCAATTTAGTAATCAGCCATAAGAAAAGTCAGGTACGGAACGTCATGATGCGGGTAGAGTTGAGAGTGTAAAATTTAAGCGCAGTATATCTACATCGGTATTCATTTACTGGGGACTTGAATTAATTAAAATTAGTATTTAGAACAAAACATATTTAACTGAATAATTATTATTATACACTACCAATCAATAATGTTCTATTATTTTTATTATATTAGGTCATCGTCATCCCATTCTATCCCCCACGAGTTAACCCGAAATACTTTACAATTGGGAGGATTATAAAATGAAATTACAAATACAATATTAATGTTAAGAGAATGAAATAAAGAAATAACTGTAAAGTTACAATACCAGTATTAATGTAAATTGTTGCCAGATGACAGATATTTAACAATATGCACTTAAGATTAAGTAGGTAATGAATAGGTTTAAAATGAGTAAAATTTATAATTATGCAAAACAAAACCAAAACTTTATGAAGCAACCCTTCTGACGGCGGTAGAGTTTAGACTGTAGTAAAATAATTTGCATTATCAATAATTATTTAGCTAGGTAGTTAGTTATATTGGTATATACAGGCCGTGGCGTACACGTATTAATTATTACTGACCTTTTACAATTACCTATGTACAATTTTCTTTATTGAAACTCCGAATATGAATAGGTTTACTTCTAAAACAAGATTAATTTATTACCAATACTGTATAGATATAATATAACTATTCATTACGAAAATTACGAAATATTATATAAATATAGGCCCATGGATACAATTATATATTTATGTCTAACGGAGGAGCTATATAGCTATTGTTACAATTTAATTACATATTAACTAATATTAAGTTAGGTATTTAACATGTTGTAGATGTTAGATGTAGTGTATAATTAACACTCAAAATATGTAAGCATCTACCTACATAAATAGTAATTAATAATTAATCGACAGAAGCAAAAATGTAGGATGTGGTTCGAACTACTACAAAGTACTACAATATTCTGTAACTAGGAATTAATAATCGAAATCCCTTACAGTGAGAATTTATTATATGTACATTGCATAGATAAGTAATGTACAAGACAAAAAATCATGTAGTTTTCTATATACTTAGAAGATAGTTTTTGAAAGAATAAATTATAATAACTTTTAAATAACTCATTAAAAATAATAAATTACCTATACAGTATTTAGTATTTAGCTAGATGTACTGATTAGTAAACAAAACAAAATTTCTGTACGTATGGAAGTAAGTAGTGTCTAGTATGTAGTAGAGTGCAGTGCGTGCGTATATTTCGCTGATGTGCACTAAATTATAAATAGGTAAGTAGGTAACCTTTTAAACAACAATACATCATGCTGATTTGCTTTAATTTATGAGGCAAAGAAACTAGAGCCATGCAGTAAGTAACTAATTGTAAGTCTTCGAATTTAAAGAAATAAATTGTTTCTAAATATATTGTAAATAAAGTAAGTGCAAAACTATAGTATTCTAGTATATAAGTAATAAGTACGTATAATACATTACAAAATAATATCATTACGAATAAAGTAATGAGGAAGACAAAGAGAGTGAGTTCATTATATATGTAGGTGCATAGATGCATATAAAGTTATTAAATATTCAATTTACCTATACCTATACATATATATGTAGATATAGCTATAAATTATAATAAATTGGATTGCGTTTAGTGTCAAATTTTAAATTATTGTGTTTAGCACAATAGTAAGTTATACGGAAGAAAAGGTAAACAGCTCTATAGGTACAGTTTTTAGACTGGGAAAGGGAAATGTTTACCATCTCGTCAATAACCACACCGTGGCGGATCTGGAAAATATTCATAAGGGGTGGGGGGGGGGGGGACTAATCTATACCCGGCGGCCATTTTGAATTAGATTCCTCTATGTTCGCCATGTTGAAAACTGGTTTGTGGTAGGGGCCTCCTTCCCCTTAGAATACCGCTTCGGAAGACGAACGTACCTTTGCTGTTAATGTAATATGTATTAAAAATAAAATGATATCTACCTACAAATCTACCTAAGCTGATACGTGAATAAAATTAAAATCGGAACTACATAATATTTTGTAGACTATAATGTTACATACGTGTAGTAAATTCGTAAAGTTTCGCTTAGAAAATATGTAAAATTATTCCGGATTTCGTTTTACCTACAGAAGATGGTAGCTACTATAATCGCTTTAATAGTTGACAAAGATCTCAAATTTAAACCTGACGCATGACAAAGAAAAACTGATCAGAATTGTACCTTGTTACCTTACCTACTCATTTATGTATAATTATCTATAGTTGTAATGGAATTATGTATAATAGGAGCATATTGAAGAGAGGTTTGCGATAGATTTATGTGAACGAATTCAAAATCAAACTCTGATTTTTGTGATAGTTGTTGAGAGCGATGTAGACAATGGTGAAAAGTTATTTTCAAACAATTACAATGTAGAACTGATGATGGATGATACTATATAGCAGTAATGTAGCAACTAATCAAATCTTTAGAATATTATTAGTATTTATTATTATATAGCCATTTATTGACATGTGTTATATAGGAATCTGAATCTGAGTTGTCTCAAATGCCTTAGGCAAAAACGCTTAAAAATAAATTGAATTTAAATAAATAGAATATATTATAATTAACTGTAAGTTGCGCGTACTGTAATTGTTATATTTAGCGTTAACATTAAATCTGCAATGAATTAGCAAGTAAAAGTGAATTAATTAAATTAATGAACATACTATATATGCAAACTAAAAGTAGACTGTGCGTGTAGATTTAGGCATGGTAGTCCAACATGTAATTTGTAATGTTGAATTTTAAGGAATTGTTTCCAATTGTAGGGGGTACACAATTAATTAAATCAGAAACAATTGTAAGCATTCTTGTGTTGTTACTATTAAACTGTATGTATCTTTAAAAATATGGCATGTAATTCTCACTTTCTAGTAAAATTAAGAATAAATCGACATTGAAGAAAATTTAAAGAAAGATGTGTAAATATACGGTTACATTACATCAAATTCTAGTATATGCATTTTTTACATACAGGAGAACCATAGACATAAAAACCATTTTCATGCATACTTAGTTAAATTAGTACTGCTATGCAGGATATTGGACGTAGCGTAGTGCAGAATCAGAGCCAACCGCGATTTTGTTTTAATTTTTAAAATTAATTAAAAAACTTAATATGATGCAATTTTGAATATTGAGCCGGATACTTATATTTGAAACATATGACAAAAATAAAATTGACTTCCCATTACGAGTAGAGCAACGTAAGACATAAGAAGAGATGTAACATTTTTATTTCCTTTTTCTTTTTAAATTATTTAAATAATATAATGTACACATTCTAAACTTTGTTTTTTTTTTCATAACTGGTAAAATTTACGAAGATAGATACCAAACTTGATTTAGTTTTTCGTTAACCGCCTTGACCATGAAGATGACCATGACACTGTCCGTCCGTATTATTCGTACTACTAAATGCTCCATTTGACCATAACCATGAGAGCGTACCACATTACCGTAGTTTCTCGTTATTTTGCGATCACTATTATTCTGGTTGTGGAACTGTTTATACATATATGCGTTTAGCTTACATTATTTAAACTAGATAGGTATTCACGCTACGCCGACGTTTGCATGTATATAGTCATCGGTAATAACGTTTATTATTCACTGAATTCTAAATTCCATCTATAAACGTTTACTTGCAATTTATATAGGTATATGGATAATATTTCCTTAGAGGTATCTAGTTACCATATAGGATTTAGTTTTTTTCTTTCTTCTGTTAGTATTTTGACTCTCTTTGCTTCTTCACGGAGGATACGCACTTGGCCATGGTGGGGGATGCACGGGATATTGAATTAGTCATATAAAAATCCTCGAGCATTTTCAAAGGTACATCCAGCGGCTCTCCCGCCAATGATTTCTTATTTACCAACTGAGCTAATTCAGCGGACTGAGCAAAGTAATTTGCTTCTTCTACTTCACCGTACTTGACAAGATTTGGAGAAATTTCACCCATTCGTCGACGGATCTCACTTAAGTCGTCATATGGCAGCTTTATTCCTAAAATCTGAAAGGCAAAAAGAAAAATGAATGGGCATTATGCACTAATACAACACTTTTGTTTAAATTCTTTTAAATGTTGTCCATGTTATTTCCATTCAACCACGTACAACACGACTCGACAGTACAGAGACAGACCGTAGGGAACAAAAACAAACTATTATTCTCATAAATATTTGAGTCCCAGATGACCTTACATTGCAGTGTGCGCCTTTTTCCTTGTACACAGACATGCATACTTGCTACACATACTATACATATTATCTGGTGTCTTTCTTCTGCATTCATACTCAATTTTTCATGAATTACAGCTATAAAGTGGAAAGTACGCAGTGATTCATTAATAATAACTCCAAACTCTACACAATCTAATCCATCCTTTCATTGCAGTACAGCGGAAAACATCATTTAGAAATCCCGTGGCATGATTATCCAAATCAAATTAAATTTGTGCATTATGCCATGCCTATTTATTTGACGCAATTTACTTGATTTTATTAACGCGGCTCAGATGCAGGTAAAAGTTTGGAGGAATATACAATACATATTTTTGGTTCACCGGGCACAGTGAAAAAACAAAACAGAATAATCTGAGAGAACTAGATCATTTTGTTATAATTTAAAGTACAAGGATAAGATACCAACAATTAGATGTCTAGTTAGCTCAATTGTTAAGCATTCCTTCATATATGATCATACGGACATCTGGTGTACATAAATAAATCCCGTAAGAAGTAAAACCCGGTGTTTACATAACCCCAAAAACAAACATTTTACCGTTTTCCCCTTACCTAGCCCTTTTAATCTGGTTGGAAGTTTTTGCTGAGACAAGTAAAAGGACAATCAGAGCCAACTGTTTGCTCCCTACCTTGAGTTATAAAAAAACTAATATGGAGCAGGCTCTCGGTTCTACTGTACTGATTGTCTTATATACGTATTTTGTTCATGAATAAAACGAGAAAGTCATTGTATAATTATATTGCTGGCAACTTATGGCTTATGGTACTTGTAAGGACGATTCCCAAGAGGTCCCAAAACATTCTAATAAAGACAAGTCATATTTGTTAACCCAGCAAATAAGCCGTCAACGCTGGAGACTGTAAGGGATCTCAAGTGAAAGAAGAATTTAATATCATGACCATAAATGAGGGCGCCTATGCTATGTGGTGCGTCTCTGCATCTTTAGCTAAAAAAGCACAGTTAGCTGCAAGTAACAAACTTACATGCCTACCTACTTATATAACTTTGAAAGGAAAATGTAGGTATCTCGATAGGTGTATTCCTGTCACTACCAGTTTTAAAAATGTACGAGACTATACACAGTAATTCATTTTGGTTTGTCTCTTATCTAGCGTCTAGACACATGCCATAACTGAAAAAACGTTATCGTCTGACATTTTGGATGCAATATCAGCGGTAGCGTATATGTATATATACCGTAGACTTAAACGGATGATAAACAATTATAATAATAACTTGAACTACTCTGCAAATATCAAGGAGCATGCCTACAGAAAGTTGGCGACTGCCTGTCCTTTTTTGGCGATGAGACGGCACCCAAATCAGTAAGTACAAAGTGAGTACGTAAGTAAAGTAAGTACCTTCTACGAATTTTTTCAGGAATTTAATGCAGGTACTTTAATCTTAATTTTGACTGCGAAGAAAAACATGGAACTTACCTCAGACAAAGCCCGAATGATTTTCCAATCTTCTCGAGCCATACCAGGAGGAGTTACGGCCACTATGGTTTGCTGAGTTCTACCCTCAGTATTTACATACGTCGCTTGTTTTTCTGTGTAGGCTGCACCAGGCAAAATAGCGTCTGCTTCTTCGGCTCCTTTATCACCATGATGACCTAAGAGGAATCAAAATTTCGTAAAATCCAATATTATGCATATTAATATTATTTATTACGTTACAATTGACTGGCATTGATTACGACAAACCAATGAATTGTTTTAATTAGTATTGTGACCGATCCAGCTCGGTTGTTAAAATCCGTATGCATAAAATCCGTAAAAATGTATGCAATAACTTTTAGGATATCGGGAATTACGTTCTATAACAGTTAGTACCAGCTACCAGTCTACCAGCAACCATACAATCATAAAAAGATGTTTAAAGCCATTATAAAATTACAAATAAGTAAAGTCGTGGTAACAGTCTTACCTTGGTAAATAACAAAGCAGTCCTTAGGTAAGTCAGCTCTGCTTATAACTCCTTCATCGGCTCCTAAATTGAACAAAACTTTAAGACCCTTTGCATCTCGGATTTTTTGTGCACCAGGAGTGTATCCTAAATCCAAAGCAGCTACTTGAGACGCGACGCGTTGCAAAACATTAAGAACTCTCCAGTCAGAAGGTATCTGTCCTTTTGATCGCAGAGAATTGCAGTAACTTTGGACTTTGGAAAGTAAAACAGCTCCATCCGCTCTTTGGAGTGCTGTTGATCCCACAATTATTATGGGATTCTTTGCCTTTTCTAAAACTTCAGAAAACGGATGTTTACCACTTGTTAACTTATTCACTTCATCCGTACTGTCGCCTAAATGCTACATGGAATAAAAAAAAATAAACGAAACATTTAAAGTTAATATAAAATGCAATATCTCTTGCACCTAGCCAGTTCAAAAAGTAAAAAGTAATAATGAGTGCACGGTGGTGGCACTGGCTAGTCCGAGGCCTGGGAACTTACATTGTATTCATATGTAAGGTCGACTTTGGGGCCAAGGAGACCAACAGTTAAATCGTTGTTGATCCAGCACTTGCGTACGCGAGCATTCAGCAGAGGAGCTTCAAATCGTGGATTAGTTCCAATAAACACAATGACATCTGCTTCTTCCACACCCGCAATTTTCGAGTTTAGAAGATAATTAGAACGCAAATCTGTACCAGACCCATCGAGGGGGAAAATTTCTTCCGTACATAGAATATCACTGTCCAGATTGTTTAACAGGTCTTTCAGAGCCGTCAGGGCCTACAAGTACATAATACATGAATTATACAGAATTATATTATACTTTAAGTCTTAATTTGTCATTCTTAATTTAACTGTACAAAACTGATCTACGTCAACTATCAGGGTTGGTATCTCCAACTACAAAAAAAAACATAATGAACACTGTCAACTTGAAAACTGATTTAGATTCAGTACCTCAGCATCCACAAGACCACCCACGATAGCACCGACTTGATTCCCCCTGGCAGACTTTAATGACTGAGCGACACCCACAAGAACATCTTCCCATTCCAATGGGATTAATTCTCTCTTACTGTTTTTCAACATTGGAAACGTCAGTCGTTGTCTTTTCAAACCATCGCAAGCAAAGCGACTTTTGTCTGAAATCCATTCCTCATTAATGTCCTAGACACAAAAATTCATACTTACCTATTAAATTTCAGAAAAGTATGTATGTTTATGCTATGTATGTAGGAATTCTTACTTCGTGTGTACGTGGAAGAACTCGGAGGACTTCACCAGTTCTTGTTGAGACAACAATATTAGACCCAATCGCATCCATGACATCAATGGATTCCGTACGACGAGTTTCCCATGGCCGAGCAGTAAAAGCATAAGGTTTGGAGGTCAAAGCTCCAACGGGGCAAAGATCGATTACATTACCCGACAACTCAGACATTAACATTTTTTCTACGTACGTTCCAACTTGCATATCAGATCCTCTTCCTGTCGTTCCAAAGTCATCAACCCCAGCTACTTCGGATGCGAATCGAATACATCGGGTACAGTGGATACACCGAGTCATGATTGTTTTAATTAAGGGGCCAACGTTTTTATCTTCTACGGCTCTGTTTAAAATTGTAAATGAAAAATGCGAATATACTTTAAATAAACGCATTATTACGCAAGTTCTTGATATTCTTGATGGCTGATGCGCATCCTTGGTACTTAAGCCCTCATATCGTCAACATGCAAAAACGACGCTTATAGTGAGTGGCATACCTTTTTCCCGAAAAATTAATGTCCTCAAAACGTGATCGGTCCGTTCCGAAAGTCATTGATTGATCTTGCAGATCACACTCACCCCCCTGGTCACAAATAGGGCAATCCAAGGGGTGATTGACTAGTAAAAACTCCATAACACCTTCTCGAGCTTTTCGTGTAAATTCTGAATTGGTCTTCACTCTCATTCCTTTCATCACCGGCATGGCGCAAGATGCCACTGGCTGTAGAAAGAAAATTAGAACACAATTTATAACTTAAAATAAACTTTAAGTACAGGCTACGATACGGTGACGGGGTGTGTCTTGATATATCCGCAACGGTTCTTTTATAATCCAACTATGAGTTGGCAATAAAATTACTCGAAATTTAAGTTAGTAGGTACTAGGTACGTTATGTGTTTATTGTGCATTTCTCTGTTCTCACCTTTGCTGATTTTTCCACTTCAACGAGACACATTCGGCAATTTCCAGCAATTGATAACCGTTCATGATAACAAAATCTAGGGATTTCAACTCCAGCTTCTGCTGCAGCCTACATTACAAAAAAATATTATATTATGAACCAAACTCAATTATATATAATAATTTCGAATACTATGTGTACAGTAACTGGTAAGCCTTGACTCTATGCAGTACGTAGCCTCCAAACAAATTATTTATTTTTAATTGCAATTCAAACCTGAAGCACAGTTGTCCCGGGATCAACTAAAACTCGTTTATCGTCAATGAATACCTCGACCTTTTCGGGCGCAGTAGCCATTCCATTGACCCGCAAAGATGAACCCATCCGGGCCGCATGCTTAATAAACCGATGCGCTGGAATTCGCATCATTTTGATAATTTTAATTGTTTAAAAATTATAACTGAATCCTAAAATTCGACTAATAAAACAGAATGTAAATTTTTGCGTAGACTTCGAAACTTTCAAACTTTCCCTGCTGCTCCTTCAGAGGAGTGCAATGTGATTTGAGTTGCCAGTTTGCCAGCCTGTGATACGCAAGTACACTGCCAAAAGTATCACTATTAGTGTACATATGGACAATTGAAAATATTACTCGCAGCGCCGTGCATTGGTCCTTTGCCCAATCTCTGCCGAGTCGCATACACCGGTGTGAAATCTCGCCGTCGTTTTTATAAAATTTTGAACGAAGTTTGTAAGTTTTTTGAATTTTCAACATTCACAATGGTTGTCGGAGATTTGTCTACCCCTGCTGGTCTTAAGAGCCTCAATGAAAACTTAAGGGAGCGCAGTTACATTGAAGGGTAAAGTTTGCATGCCGCTTTCATTTATATAATTTAATCTACTTTCAATATTTGATACTGCCTGTAGTATGTAATCTATCAGAATAAAGTAGGTACATCGTACATCCACACAAACGTGCGTACTTAAGTAAACCATATTGCTAATTTTTGAAGATTATTTTCTTTTTTTTTCTGATAATTATCAGTCACTGTGTAATTTTGTATTTAACAATGTTTTATTGGATTAAACACTTTTTTTAGAATTTTACTAACGCCTATTTAATGAATTGTAAACTAATAAATTACATTCAACATTTTTTCTACTTTCTTTCAACTTTTAAAATCTTTACTTTATCTCTCATTTCTACATTCTAGTTACCAGCCCAGTCAGGCTGATACAGCAGCATTTAATGCCATCAAGTCAGCTCCCGGAAATGACCTTCCTCATGCCCTCCGATGGTTCAACCATATTAAATCATTCGGTGACTTGAAGAAACAATTCCCTGGATCTGCAGGAGCACCCGCTGCAGCTGCCGCCGATGATGACGATGACGTAGACCTGTTCGGCTCTGATGAAGAAGCTGTAAGTTCTTTCTTCTTGTATCATTGATGTATCAAAAATTCAAAGTTACATAATCGAAGTACTTATAAAATTGGTAAGACACAAGGTTGGAATAAATTAATAAATGTATGTATTCGTATTGTATGTTTAATTTTAGGATGCTGAGGCAGAAACGATTCGGGAGCAACGTCTCAAGGAATATGCTGAAAAGAAGACCAAGAAGCCCGGCCCAATCGCCAAATCCAGTGTTGTTCTTGATGTCAAACCTTGGGATGATGAGACCGACATGAAGGCCATGGAAGATTTAGTCCGTACCCTTGTTCAAGATGGTCTTGTCTGGGGTGCTTGTAAGTTGATAATAAACAATCAAATAAACTTACCTAATTTAGAGCACCGCAATACTTTAATAACTTTATTATGATGTGCTATGATGCCTTCAGATTTATATCCTTGCAAATTATCTACTCAAATCCAGGGCTTATTTTTAAATTGGTATACCTATTAAGTGGTTCTTGTTAGAGGTCAAAGAGATCATTACTTTATAGATATTTTGTAAGGATAATATAATAATATGTATTTTATTACATTATTATTAACTGTATTTCCCTTGTATACATTATTTAGCCAAACTCGTGCCTGTTGGTTATGGAATCAAGAAATTGCAGATTGTGTGTGTGGTCGAAGATGACAAAGTCTCAATTGAAGAACTCACGGAAAAAATCCAAGATTTTGAAGACTTCGTCCAATCCGTCGATGTTGCTGCCTTCCAAAAAATCTAAACTCTTTTGTTGCGTTTCAACTTCCACCCAGAAACATCTTCCGTGCACTCACTGCCAACCAATATCATCCATTATTATTTCATGGACAATTCACTTCAAAATCTTTGTTTTTGGTCATGTAATCGATATTTCATTGTATCGCCTGCCCAATATTTTCGAGGCCTGTTAAGTAACTTAATTGTTCGTTCATTTATGCATTGTTATCCCAAGTTATGAAAGTATGGATTTTAATGGATTAAAGTGAGCCATTGTTCTGAGACAAAATCATTTTTCAAGTTTCAAGCTGTACTAATTGAAATATTACTGTCATTGTTGGAACAACTTATTTCATCTGCCCACACATGGGAACACAAAACTGTGCGGATACTCCCATAATCAAATCATAAGATTATCACTAATGCTTGTAAGTTTATAAGTCGTAATATAGATATATTGTGTAAGTTTATGCTCATGGTTTCACATACTGACCTTACTTCATCACTTAAAATCTGTTGTTGTCATCATTACCTCAGGTCCGTGACGTCACATCTGGGCTTATAATCCAAAACAAAATGCATTATTTATGTATTAGCATTTGTTTTTAGTTGTTGTCGTTGTTGTTGCTTTGCTTTCTAGTTGCTTCTACTAACAACAATTCATTCATGATACACGTCTGTTCGGTTTAAAATAAGTACTTCTTCAGTGACATTCTCGCCTGCTTATACTTGGCTGGATATATCGTCAGTGAAGAACCAAAATGACCCATATCCATTTTATACTAACAGCAAACTGAGCCATATCCAAAACGTTCTAGAAACAAAATAACCCAAATCCATTTAGTTCCACGCGTACGCCTAAAATCCATGCAAACAAGTCCTGTCCAAACCTGCACCCAGTGCATATTGTATTTGCACTGACACAGGCATACGCGTGGAAATACATGGATTTGGGTCATTTTGCTTTTAGAACGTGTTGGATATGGCTCAGTTTGCTTTTAGTAGGAAATGGATATGGGTAATTTTGGTTCTTCACTGACGATATGTTACTACATACCTAAGGTATTAACATTGCATCTGGTGCAAGTTTGTTCACACCGGATTCATAAATTTATTACTCCTGGTGTATTAAGGCGCAATGAGGAATGCAATTTACCTCGTAAATCAACAATTCCATCTTTTCCTATGCGATCCTGTTTTTTAAGCGTCATTGTAAAAATTCTATTTAAAATTTTACCCAGCTTTAGGACTCATACAGGCTCATTAATTAACTCATTTTGATGCCTGAAGAAAATCTGATTTAGAACTCGTTCTGGTTAATCTGTAGCAT
>JAQFZE010003062.1:0-13245 GCA_034695245.1 Dicyrtomina saundersi | reverse complement strand
AATTTCCTGCCAAAATAATGGTTTCGTTTTCCGATGAAAATGAGAACTAGTAGTAGTAGGTAGGTAGGTAGGTAGGTAGGTAGGTAGGTAGGTAGGTAGGTAGGTCCACTATGCATGATGGTTTGAGGGTGGACAGGAGGACGGAGACGGACAGAAGCGGAGATAAGAACTGTATAATGCTACTCCCATTGTTTTCAAACTCATGCCCTAATAAACCATGTATAGGTAGGTATAGCCCTTGAGGATTATGGTTACGGTTATAGTACACAGCCCGGAGCCATATGCCCTTGAAAGAACGGAGCAGAGATGGTAAGTTACGACAACTCCACCATGTATGTATATTGAAATGCTTCAGTGGCCTTATGTATTGCATAGTCCCAGTTTATCCAGTCATTATCCTTGTCTCCTGTAATTTCTATAAAACTAAATATTGGTTATCTCTGTTTATATGGGGCTGGAGCGAATGGAATAACTGGAGTAGACTCATAAAGTCTCAACTATTATTAGCATGTAAGGTACCTATGTACTATTTCTAAACTGCAAATGGGTATAGAGGGAATTATTGATAAATTATAACACCATGTAGATTTAGATTTCCTGGAACTGATGCTCGTATATGCAACACCCGATTTACCTCACTATAATAATATATAATCTGTATTTACAAGGGAATAAATCTATTATGAGTGTAGGTAGGTACATAAGTAATGTAGTCATAATTTAATGCATATAGTATGACTGTATAGCAGCTCAGGCAGTGTTCAGATAGAACACGAGACGTCAGAAGATACAATCAGATTCACTATGAATCATATTTCCCCGTGAGCCATGTGCATTTCCAATTATACCACAAGGAAAATTCCCATTTAATAAACATTCATGGTATAGTTATTATAGGTAGTCTCCTCGCGTTTCTAGGTAATACCCGGGTGAATAAAGTGGCAATTACATGCACCCATCAATTTTTTCATTTTGAACAAAAAAAAATATACACATTTCCTTCCTCACTGACTCATCATTCTCATTCCCATATTCCCATTTCCATTCTGCATGTGCATAGGAAAACATTCTGGGAAAGCAGATGTAGACTAGATACTAGATGTCGAAGATGCCAAATATTTGTAGCCATTTAAATAATGAATATGTATAGTTTCCATCATGATGCAACATCAACATGCATAATATACAACTCAAAGTTCAATGATTTCATGCAGTGCATCCCTCCTTTTTTTCTACTTTTATGTTCCTCTACATTCTACCTCAGGAAATATTATGTTCCCTTAGATAAACATGCTCTCATTTTCCTATGTAGATTTTATACAATTTTGGCAAGTAAGTTTTTTTTTATTCCATAAATTTCAACTTCAACAGGTGCTGGATACGCGCATATTACAAGGAGTCAGCAAAAATATATATTGTTTGTAGTCGTCGTATAGATTAGTGGAAGGTAATGGGGTTCACTGCAAAGATAAAGATTAAGCAAACACAAGGGCTGTTGTTTCTTATTATGCAAAGGTTGGCTATCCTACAGGCGGCAGTGATTAATTCTGTTTTAAATTAATAAGTGCATATAATTTAATTAGGTGTGTACTTTTGTTGTACTTACAAATTTAGATGAGGAGAGATTAGAGTTGGAAGTTGGAGCTGTTTTAAGTAGTTGACTTTTGGTGAAGCTCACAGAATTAACTGGAATATTTGTATGTAGGTAGGTAGGTAGGTTATGCCTATATCTATATAGCCTAGGTAGGCATAATTGTTTGTGTACAGGAAAACAGGAAAGGATGGCGGCGGAAGACGAGCCTCTCGGTAGATAATGGAAATTAAAATCGTGTTCGGGCGTGTGACTGGACTCAAGTACTCAAGCTGGAGAAGAATGTAGGGCGGAGTCTTCCAAATAAGAAAAATACAATGGAAGAGGAACCAACAAAAACTAAGCTCAACCTATAGAGTATAAGTAAAAGGCAACTCACGTTAGAGTAATTAGTGGAGCGTGGTGAGGGGAGAGGAACAGGGGAAATGTTTGATTTTCCAAGATAAGTAAGTTAAGGAAATGGGAATATGAATTATATTGCGTATAATTTTAAAAACGTTTTTTATTTTTTAATTGTATGTTTTGTTATGTAAACATTAGAAACAGAGATAGAAGTGACTATGTCGTGGTACGCGTATTGTGGTTGTCGTTGTTGAGCTTTACTAATATTTGATTGTCAGCTCCTTTACTCAAACTTGAAACACACACACACACACACCGGAAAACTCCCGAACCGCAAATAACCATGTCTTCACATCGGAGTCCTATCTACGAATCTACCTGAATATTTTATAGAATAATTTTCGTACTATACAGACAGAGATACTGAAACACTCATTCCCATGTCCGTCAGCTCTCTCTCAACTCTTTCTCCGTGCACTCCAACTCCGTCCATGCTAGGAGATTTCCAGATTCGAGATTTCTGATAAAGAGCATGAAACACGTGGCGATAAAAAATGCAGGTAGCATTCCTTCGAAGAACGTAAACGTTTAGCTAAAACTTTTCTGTCCGCCTAATAAATTGGCTCACTTTTGTTTCTTCTTGTAGAGGGAAAATACGAGCGCACAGAGAATTTCGGGTACAGATTAGAACACTTATTATCATAATATTTTGAGCCCATAGGTAAGGGGAGGTAGTTACTGAGCTGTTTTTGTAAGGTTTGTCTCCCAACATAATCTTATGAGTTACAAGAAGAAAGGTCGATAATGATTAGAGAGAAGGGTCCACATAATTAATTGGACGTGTGATGTCTAAAAAGTCTAAAACTTTAACTTCCAGATTAGATTATATTACATGAGCATGGTGTGGTAGTCTCCTATCATCCTAATCATAATCATAATCGTCTTCGTCACTGTTGTTAGGGGGAGGAATCCAATATTCACGAAGAAGGTTTAATTTTTTATCTCGTCTCAACTCACGATTAAATTCTGTGTAGCCTTAATGTACAACACTTTACCGGATTCCATCCATTCCATGATTGACATGAAATGAAAATGCTGGGAGTCACATTTTCTAATCTGTAATAATTCTTGTATTAAGCCTGGTAACGTTAATTTGCGTTGAAAATAGAACGCAATTCTCCAGCAATGATTATTGTGTTTTTCTGATAGTTTTGAAATTGCCCGGGAACAGTTTTTTTAAAGCTCGAGTTTCACATCAAAATGTCCTTTTAAAAAATTGAAATTTACAAAGGCTGTAGCTTCAGGACATCAGAATGAAGGGAATTATACTGTAATAATTTTGATTCTTTGTTATTGGAATTTATCTTGTTTCGACCGAGTACTAATTATCTCCATACCTATGTTTAAAAAATCACATGGATTTGGTAAAGACAGCACAGCAATACTCATTGAATTACTTCTCCTACTCACAAGGTCAAAAGTATTTTGAGCACGTTGCAATTCGGTCTCGGTCCTTCAGAGTGGCCTTGTGTATTTGAATTTGAAAGTAAACCATAAGGCCAAGGTTGGACGAGGATTATTTTATTGGTTGCAACTAGAACAAAACTGAGCCACGATTCTGGATGAACGAACAAATAAACAATCAATTACATGAAATTGTGAAACTGAATTTAAATATTCGATTTGTATGGCAGAGAATTAGTATTGTACTTGCACTGTGTGGACCGGCACCGAGACGCCGAGACCAAGACCGACACAATAAAGTTTTTATTTTTAGATTTCTTCTAAATGTCGAGAGGACTCAGGGAATAATAAGCTTCCCTTATGTTGAATTGATTAAACTGACTGTATGACCAGCGAGGGGCTAGCTTCTGGGAATATAGGTTCACACGTGGAGTGTACACACACAAGATTTATTATGCTCCTTATACTTGTCTGTATTTCCCTGTATTTATTGTTTAGTTAAAAACTATAAACTATGACATTTTCCCCAAGTACAATGGGGAGTAAAGGTAGAAAAATGACTGGGAAAAGTCAGTATATATAGAAAAGGCAGCTGAATGACTTGGTTGGCTGGAAGTGGAACTAGAAAGTAGACTTGTAGGAGAAGAGAGAGAGAGATAGGGAAAAAACATGCTCACCATTTCCTACCCGTTGCGGGTAACGTGCTTCCTACAGACTAAGCCAGTCTGTACAGAGTATGTAACGTAGTCTGTAGACATTTGAGCTATATCAATGTATGAAAGGGAGTGAGCAGAGCCGTGTCTTTACCAAACCATGTGCTACATGGACCATTTCTCCAGTTCTCCAGCTCCAGTTCCAGCAGTTCCCGAATTCGAACCCGATAAAAGCTCAAGCCCAGTTATGTAGCCATAGTCAGAGTCAGTCATAGTCATCGGCACTCTACGTCCACATGCATGATACAACACAATTGAGGAGACTTGCAAGAATTCTTGAGCACAAAGTTTGATGCATTCACTGCAGTCTGTCTACCAATGGTCATGCTATATACTAATGTACTTTCTATTTTCTATGAAAGTGAATGTACGTACCTACCTACTTTTATCGATTCACTCACTCCGGCTCTTTTATGATGACATTGCTTTCTCTGTACATATAACGAGCCGAAACCGAACGGCAGTACGAGTGCCACAGAGGAGGGAAGACTGTTCAAAGACAAGTGGAAATGGGCGCTTATTTCAAATGCCCGGATATAAACATCGTTCGGGTCGTTGATCGAAACGATGATTTCCAGCAAAGTAGCATCGTTTTAAAATTATCGGCAGCAAGCACTGCCCCCCGAACTCAGATTGTTACTTTTTTGACGGACAATTTATTCACTCAAGGGAAGGAAATTAATTAAATAATTTATTTCAATCGTAAAAAATATTAGTATATGCATTTTTCTCCTTTGCCTGAGCCAATACTGAAGAATTTCAGTATGAAATTCTCTTCATGGTTACACTCCCTCCATGGGCCGACGCTATTGAGAGTTAGAGAGCGTTGAAGACTGTAACTGTAAGCATAACATTTTTTGTATTATGTAATTTACGTCTTCCCAACTTTCACTGTTTTCTTTCCTCGGATGTTGGGATTCTGAGCTCGCTCATCGTTAGGACTTACGTTCAACTCAGAGCCTATAGCAGCGATTCCTCTGGTCCTCCTAAAAATTCGGTAAAATATCCATGAGGGTCATCATCATATGAGAGAAGTGAAGGCGTCAAGTCCCATATGATATTGCATACAAGATTTTCTAACTCCTATTTATATTTATTTGAGGACCATGGAAGTAATTTAGAGACCACGAGCTGCCAAGTGAAAGTGGTAGTACGCGTGTAATATTTGTAGAGGGAAGGAAGAACATATTAGCGCATGAGGCACTAGGAAGAGATATCTATATAGTAGGCACCAATCAATATTACTGAATTGCTTGTTTAATTTTTTTTACGAGTTGGAGAACCACTGCAGATGCAGAGTGAGTAGCTACCACCTCTCAAAGAGTATAATTACCTCCGTCGTCCGTATAGGTAGCTCATCTGCTTCTTCTGTGTGATTATTATCTTGGTTTGGATATTTTTTTGTCCATGTGTGAACGTAATGTAAACCTTGACAACTGGAAACTCATTTACTCGAGGAGCTAAATAAGCAAACTAGGAGACTCTTTTTATGGAAAAGCTGTCTCATTTACTCAGCTCACTACCATCCCTCATGGCATGTGTCACTCACCTCGGGACTTTTTTCACGTATTAATGAAGACAAGAATTGAGACTGTCTTCTCACTTTGTGCCTTGTGTACACAGGAAAGCGTGGAAGCGTGTCTTCTCAATTTGCTCTCCTCTCCTTCCTTTAATAAATTCAATTGAATCCAATCCTGTCCGATGAGGCCCCTGTGACCCCCAAACTTCTCTCTTTATTAATTTCCACTTTCTTTAGGCTCAGTCGATCCTTTCCTTTACCACCTCCCCCACCTCCGCACCTCGCTAATATTTTATCTACTACGTATAGTATCTTCACAGATGCTGTACACTTTTCTGTCCACACACACCACTGGAAACATAGTTTTGAAGTTCATCTGGTTACTCTGGAACGAAGCATTTTATTGTAAGGGCCTTATACTCTGTGTGCTGACTCACTAGTCAGTTCTGAGACAACATGGTTATTAATATTTTGTCTACACATCACAAAACTCAAATCGCATCTCGCACATCCTTTACAAGGGAGAAGAGGGCACTGCTGGAGTTTAGATAATTAAATTATGGAGCTGTGCCTTCCCCTCACTTAAACGTAAATGGCGATGACAGTGGTATCAAAATAATAATAAATATTCATATTTGACTAATGCACGTCACATAGACTCATACGTATTGGCAATGAGTTTTGTAAGGGTGGCGAATTCCTCCAATAATAAAAGTTTTACGAGTCCACATTTCAACTTTCATTTCAAAGATAAATAAGATAATGCGTGATGTGAAGTGCCTATGTAACACATCTACTAGCCGCAGCCAGTAGCTAGCTGTCTTATTAAATGTACACATACCCTTATACCCCGCCCAAAGTCCATTGGAAAGTTGCTGTATGATATAATATTGATACAAAAGTGCTGTGTAGATATAAGAATTTAATTACTGTTACGTTGATGAGTACATATTATTTTATTGTATACTTTGACATTTAGTACCAGTCCTATTCGCTTCTCGTGGATTTCAATTTGATTTATTGATCGTTAGGAAAGTATGGTATGGTGATGACAGCATTGCAAACTATATGATAATTTTCAAGTCCACGGAAATATTGATCACAAAAAATCCTCGGTACTAGTCTGTATAAAGACCTTAGTTAATTCTAAGACTAGAAGTAACCATATTCAAAAACATTTTAACATTATACTTTCTCCATAAGTTTCAAGCCACACTTACACAACAAAGATGCGAAGAAAGCTGTTTAAGTATGATATTGAGAATTGCCGCATTTTATATTACTCGTGATTCCTTAGCTTCTACATAAATTATAATATTGGAGATAAAAATAAAATTACAGTATTTCATAGAATAAAGCCATCGAATGTTTAATGACTCGTGAAGTTAATATTTTATTAAGGCGACAGTGGTCTTTAAAATTATGTATGTAAGCACATACTACAAAAATCATTTACTACATGCTATTCCAATTCAAATGTCCGAAATAAAATGGATGTTCCCCATACTTGTACTAACTACTACAACACAAGCTATATGCTCGCATATAGGACTCAGCTAAACATACATCAACAAGACTATAATATAATATTTTCTAGAGCTACACAGAACATAATTTCAATGGAAATTCAAAAGACTACAAAAATTCATCGATGCATAATAGAACATAGAAAGCAACCATAATCGTTGACAAAAATTCGAAAGGTAATTTGCATTCAAATCGAATGGCAGGCAGAAAAACAAAACAGGAAATTATCAAATTACTGACAAACCATACCAAATCATGCATGTAACAAGGCAATCTTAAAGAATAAATACTGCATGCATCTAAGAATCTAAAACTAAAAACTATCAAAGTCATTAATGTTTTAAGTAGATAATTGATAGAACGAAGAAAAAAAATTCTGGCAGTGAAGCAAAATTACTGTAAAATGCAAATTGAGAAAGGCTGCTTTAAATGGCTGGTTGAATAATCATTCAGTGGAAGATGGAGACTGTAAACATTCCAAAAATTCAAATTAATTATTTAAGCCACTTTCCGAAGCATGCATAACTGAAAAATACAATGGTTAATTACTGCAACTTTGGCAATTACAATTAAATAAAGATAATTGTTTTTTCATCCGGATGGTAAAACCACTTGAAGGTAATAACTCGGGGGTGAGGAGTTGGGTACAGTCACGTGTAAGTTCTTTCGGCCTTTCGAGCCCTTGGGCCTGCCCCGGGGTCTTCCTGGTGTGGCCACCTTTTCAACCGGCGCTTCGTTCTGTAAGATTACATGTACTTTCAAAGGTTTTGGAAACAAATAGTACTTCTTAGTTAGTAGTGCTACTTAATTAGCTGATTTTCACGCAAATATCGCCATATTATGTTCACAATGTACAATACTAGCTTTTTGTGACTTTGGACCTTGTGGCATAGTCCAGAAGATGCGTCTCTTTCACGGGTGCATACGTTTGCAGATTTAGAAATGCTGTGTTAGTAAAGGAAGTCTTAACTACTAATTTAAAAAAAATACAATATTATAACAGTTATTTGTTTAAAAACACACACAATCGCCAGTGAAAGAGTCGGATCCAACCTCTCGAGCAAAATACATTGATCTAAACTTCATTTTGTTTTGCAAATCCACCTCTGCACTGGCTAAGCCAGAGGCTCCCACGGAGGCTTCTGGACTACTCTTGTGGACCAGTCCAGAAGGACCTTGGACTTGTAGACTAAACAAAAGCATGTAGCAACTACCGCATATATACATAGACATAAAGTACTCACTCGCAGGACAATTAAATTAATAGCTATGCTAAAATAAACCGAAAGGAAAAAACATCTTACGTTGGCTACAAGAGGAAGGGCTATGACTCCACTGTAATCGCGGATCAGTTCTCCTTTCTCGAGAAGTTCTAGATTTTCTATTTTCATAAAAATAGTGAAATAGTTACACAAGTCAAATTTTAAATCAATTGCTGATTAAAAGCCTAAAAAAATTCAAGCGAAAAAACAAAAAAGAAATTACCTGGGTCCGACAGTGAAGCATGAACTCTGGCAAAATTACGTGACGACCATTTTTGCATTTCTTTGTCAAATTTAGGAATCATAGCTGGGTTGGTAGTCCAAAAATTTCCTTTTCGGACCCCCTCATCACATCTGCTACTCTTCTCAAAGTACTTAGTCTTCAAATAACTTCGAATTTGATCCTTCCATCCAGGTGCGGCTGTTTTAAAGTACGGGAAATGGTCACTGCCAGAAAAATAAAATAACGGTGTTTAAATTAATTTTTTTTTTAATGTTTTACAATATGTAACAAGACAACTCAATGAATTCAACAAGAATTTGAATTTAGAAGATATTGAATGACAAAATTAATAAGCTATGATATAAATACGAATTGAACTTACAAAAGAAATCTGTAGATTTCAGACACCGGTAGACATCCCGTGTGGGAATTCTTGAGAGCCATGGCAATGAGACAAGCGTATGAGTACGGTGGCTTTGGAAATGTTTTTTCTTCTTCCTCTACATCCTCCAAGTCACTTTCTTCCTCATTGGTGTTCATATTGGATGACGGCTCAGTGCTTTCAGATTTTCCAATTAAGACTGGCAATGCATCTGAATCTGAGGACGCATTTGACTGTCCACACCCAGACCCAAAATCACCAACCTGTTAAATAATAATATTCGATATAAAAGTAAAGTAGGTGTACGTGAACGCGTACGACTGCACTGCAGTAACCAAGTAACCCACAGACTATTCCTATGGATATTCAAAACCCTAATCCCCCAATCACGAGTACATGAGACACCGTTTCCCCCTGAATTAATCAACTTTATTACGGTTCCATTTATTAAAGCATACAGAATACCGATTTACCAGTGGAAATTATTACAAATTTTGATAAAATAATGCTGAAGATGGCTGTAAATATGTAATTGAATACAATAGACTACAACCTGTGTATTGGTGGAATTTCCAGGGATTCTCTCAATAGCCGTAACAAATGCACCATTTGAATAGAAGACTTGATCCAAAGTGAGATAGCAGTCTTGAAGTATGAACTCATGTTTGTTTGCTTCAAAGCTCATGTCCACATGCTGAGACTCTTGTAGACTTCGAGTCGTTTTGTGAGGAATAGACAAAGAATGACTCATCTCCATGGCTGAGCTGCCAAGTTCAAAATTTTCGGACGCACTGTCTGGATAAGCTCGACCTGTCACACTTCCAGGTACACCGGAAATTGACCAAACTTTTGTAATAGAGAATGGAAGTCCATCATTCCCAGCCACTTTTAGATCTGGCTCAACCACGGATTTACTATATGAGCCGACGATAGGGGTAACTTTCCCTGGAGAAATGGGATCGTAAGTGTCCCCCTGCTGTTTCGGCTGTTTCCTACCCATACGTCGAATCTCGGCCATACTGTACTTAATACCTGAACTCGAGGTGAATGACATTTCCATCGAATTTGGGATGGTAAAGGCCACTATCTGGTCACGATCTCCTGTAGTCACGTTGGAACTATTTGGATTTGCAATCGAAACAAAAATAAAACTGTAACTTCAGAAGACTGATTAACGACAACAGGCTGTAAGGAATCGGAATTAGCCTTAAACTAAATTAAATAAGTCCACTGCCGACTAAATAAATCAAATTATAACAACACTACTGGGAGCGGAACCTTCTACTCAATGCATGCAATTTCTAAAAAATGTCCTCCTCCACCCCCGTCATTCGGTGTTTACTTTGACTTCAATATTAGGGATCGTATCGTGCAACAGTTGCATATTTTTAAATTCGATGTTTTGAGTCTCCTGTTATATACTAAATCGCCAATGCCATACAAAGCAACAAGGAAGTTTGGTCCTCCCCCTCTAGCAAACCCAATTGGTGCACTACCCCTATGTTGTTATTATTATTATTAGCGCCTCACAGCTCTATTGCGAAGTTTCAAGGAAACTATTAGCTACAGGCTATGGTCAGACTAAATTCTGAACTACTTCTGCAAAACGGTAGAAACCCAAACCTAAATACTTTTACTTAGATTCAGCATAAATCATAGAAATGGAGGCCTGGGCTTGAGGCCGTGCATTAGATTTTTTTGTACACATAAAATGCATACTGAATGTGAATGTAAACCAGTTCTATTCCTTGTAGTTCAAAATTTCGACGCAAGAGGAATAACATTTTAACACAAAGACCATTTTTCCTAACTTTAAAGCCAGGAGCCAGGGGGCTGTTAGTTCTAGCTGGATAACGCGGTTTACAAGCTCTATGTCTAATGGGTGCGCTTGCATAGTGTTGTATTTTGTGCACAATTGCTCGGCGTAAATTGCTCACGGAAAATTCTAATTTCGCACAAAATAGGAATGCTCGCAACTTCGAGCAATTTGTTTTCTGAAATTGTCACTGTATATTGTGCAAAATTTAGAAAACAACTTTTAAAACGTTATTGGACCGCGCAAAACACTTTAAGTCCTAGTGCACAGGAATAAGACCATATTTCATAGCTAACCGAAAAAATTATAATACAGTGTATCATCGTTAATAAAGCTTGTTTTTGGTTTTTGGGATAATAAAATAAATGTATAAGCCTATTAATACAGTCGTATAAGTTTGCTAATTACTATATACAAATTAATCACATTCATACTTCGCAAGTTCACCATTATATTATCACTATTTATAAAATAAATAAATAAAATAAATTTGAGGTTGCCCCGATACGACCGCATTCCATACAGGGTGCCCGACCTAGAACACACTTCTTGTACTGTGCCATCACACAGGCTTTGCATTTCCAACATTAGTCGGGACTATCACTATTTATAAGTTACTATATAATTTACATGGTCAGTATTAGTGTTAATATATGTTAGAAATTTCGTAGTTGTGAATTGTAACGAAGGGGTTGGCAATTACTCCCATTGTTTTGTTGCTGAAATGTAAAACAAACTAAAAGGAACTGCGACTGCCGTATATTATTATCCAAACTAATAAATCAAGTAATTTGTACCATAGCTTTCAGTATGCTAATGCAGTTTTCTAATAAAAACTGTCCGCCTAAGTCGTTTAAAGCTAAACGTAGGAACGTAGGAGTCAAGCTGCTGGAGTACTTAGGGGTGGTCCATAAGTGATGTCACGAAAATGATCTTTCGTTTAGAAACCACCCACTCCCAACTCATTACTTTAACATTGCGTAACCGGCTATCCTTAGAATGTCATATCTGTCATCAATTCCTGACTAGATCCAGTCACCCTACCATTGACATTATTTATGGACGATCTTTCATAATGCTGTGGAATCGTTCATAAATGGCATCGTCGGCAGGGTCAATTAAGTTCAAGGTCACAATTTACGTACTGATACAGGTGATGACATGGGCTCGGGTGGGGGAGCGATAAAAGAGCGATAATTTGGGTAAAATCATTTATGGACCATCCCTAAATTCAGTATTGATTGACTGACTGGCCTACCTCCAGTTAGCTATAACGGGTGTTTACGGTCGTAGGGAAGGTGAATAATTTTCAGGCTGACTTTGCTTGTAGGTTGCTGTACCTAAATTGCTCGCTAAGTGCTTTGCGCGCAATCAGTTTAAGTTGCTTTTCCTCTTGCTTAGCGCACGAGCAGGAGCAACGCTATTTAGCAGTGTTAAATTGTGCACAGAGTACAACACTACGCTTGCATAAATTACGTCTTCCGGTTTGGGGGAGGGGTGGTCCTATCCCACCTATTCTTTTATATTGGCGTAGATTCCAAGAAAAAGGGAGGTACAGACTTTATGGGTATACACACCCTCACTGAATGTAAGAAGTAGAAAGTCGTAGAAGTATGAAATTACGTAAGGGATCGTCTATATATGATGACATCGGTAATGTTAGTGAGTCTAGTCGTGTATTGATGACACGTACTGTTAAAGATAGCCGTTTACGTAATGTTAAAATAAATACTTGGGGGTGGAGCCATCCTTAAAGAGTGATAATTTCGTTGATATCATTTACGTATTATCACCGTATTATTTACGTTAGATCCCTAACTCACTCAATATTAAGAATTATACTATTAGAAATGATTTCTGAATGCCACAGACCCATATGATCAAAACGAGCCGACAGGCTCAATGTTTATGTATGTGCATTAGTTTGTACGTACGCAATGGTTATGGGCAGTATGCATAAAGGGGGCTGCTCCTATATTATGTGATGACGAAAATATGTTATACCCCTATTACTAAAGCGCCGCGCCTGTTGATGTTTGAATGTGTAAGTACATTGAACTGAAATTTGTAGAAATGAAATTAATGTTTAACCACGAAGAATCCAAGTTTTAGTATTACATAGGTCTCATAAACTGAAAAAAATGTTACACAAATTACTTTTGACTCTGAACGGTGAATCCAATAGCTGAACGTGAGTAGGTCTTATATGTGAAAATTAGAACCGGTACATGTATTATTTTTAGCTATATATGCCTGTCCTATGAACTGAAATTTGGAGAAGTAACATGAATTACACTTACATGGGAACCTACCTTACTTGAAACTACAGAATGAAGCGAAACTACCCGGAACGTATACTACCCATATAAGTGACCTCTGCTTGTATAGTCGTTCGACTGCAAAATT
>JAQFZE010003061.1:0-13249 GCA_034695245.1 Dicyrtomina saundersi | reverse complement strand
CTATGTGCAAATTTATGATTTTGACTCCACGGCCACGGGACACACACTGGCACGGGGTACTTAAGTCCTTTCAAGGACTATAGAATGCAACACGATGATGATGAAAGATGAAATCTGGGATCTACCCTTGCACTCTGGCTGGACCTCAAAACTGGAGCTGGGAAGGAATTGTACTCGTAGGTATGTAGAATATGTGCACAAATAATAAAAATAAATGCCGGTTGTCGGTTGGGCACCTCAAGAAAAGAATTTTGGGCATTTCAACCTTGTTGTTTTCTTTCTTTCTCACAGTCAGAGTAGAACCGTGGAAACTATATAATAGCTTATAAGGTGACTATAAAAAGTATTTAAAAAAATGCAAACTTTTTGAGTTCAAGTTCAATGCCAGAGCAGAACGAGAAGAAGGAGAAGGTAGAAGAAAAAAACGAGGTAAGGTAAATTATAAGCCCATATAATATTAATTAAACTTTTATGAAGCGTGTAGGTAATTCAACCAAGAGCAGAAAAAAAATTTAGATGATGGTTTGGTTGGTAGGGTGAAGGTATGTGTGTCTACCTGCCTGGCTAAGGAGCTGTAGCTGTGAAATGAACAATGCTCAAGCCGAAGCCGACGTCGAAACCGAAACCGAAGCGGAAAAGTTGAAGCGTGGAGTCTCTCGAGTCCGGTACAAACGAGCGAGTGTGATTTGGTGTTATCGTAACTACCTGATAAAAAAGAAAGAGAGGGAATCGATAATACAAGATGTCGATAACACCTGCGTGCCTCAAATTAATCACAATGAATTCATTTGTTCACAGTAGTAGACTCTATTGAAGGCTTGAAGGGAGCCTTGGGAGGAGTGGTAGAGGTCTCGGCGTCTCGGAGCTATAGGCACATAGGTAGGTAGGTAGTGTATAGGTATAGCTATAGGTTCCCTGTCATCCCGTCGTTGGCGCTATATGCAGGGAGTAGAAGGAGAAAGAATAATACTTAGCACACGCGAATATATAGGTTTTCCTCGAGGAGAATGGAGAGACTGAGCGAGAAGACAGTGCCAAGACAATAAATCGTGATGATAGAACACCTTCACTGGAAGTCTCGCTGGGCGTATAACACAGATAATCTCCGTGACTTCAATTGAATACACAGAGAGACGTGGAGCGACGGAGCTCCGCTCTCGGTGACTCTATGGAGATTGCATAACTCGAGGAGGGATATATGTGGGTAAAGGAAGGAGAAGAAAAGGCAGTTAAGAAGACAAATACTGTGACATTCACATGAGAATAAAGTATCCATCGGATGCTTTTGGCTGGTCAGTAAATCATTCAAAACTATTCACACTTCCTAGACATTCCTTTCCAGCACAAGAGTCGTCGTCGTCGTCTTGGTCCTGGTCGTCCTCGTACATTTCGTACACATTGAGTCGAGAAATAAATACTGGCAAGCCCAAATGTTCTCTCCTTAGCACGGAGGTAGTTTATGTACTCTGAATTTCAAAACATTGCCATTATACGAGAGAAAAGGGCTCATATATAACAACACTATACATTCTAGATGCTCTTTTTTATCTCTCTCAAGAACTATCTCTATTTGTTCAAATTAGGTTGCGGGAGTATGTGTGTTCTCCCATGTCATTCCGTTGGATTTGGATTTGGAATTTGGATATTGGGATCGGAATATCGGAATCGGAATTATGGAAGTGAATGTTGTTGCGGAACATATACTCGGTATTTTTTTTTTCGTTCTACTTGTAATTGTCGAGGGATAAAAAAACGAAGCGTCATGAGCATCTTAACAAAATACGAACGAGGCGACTCTTTTTTTTTCTATTTCTCTCGAGACGAGAGATGCTTCATGGGAATGTATGTACCTACCTACCTATAGATTTTGTGAGACAAAAACTTTCCGAATCCAGTTTTCCCCAACCCCAAAATCCATTAGAATTTCAAAGCCAATGTCCCTGTCTAGTTTATTTGCACAAGATTTAAGTTTTATTGCAAAATTTAAATTTGGATATCCACACACACACACACACATTACAATATTATAGTTGCCGTGTATAAAAGAGTGTGGAATATTCCTTTCCCTTGATGATGAGACGGAGAGAAGAGATAAAAGGAGTTTCTCGGCGCGTCTCTCCTCTCGGCTTTCCATAGTTCCCTTTTGCTAAAACTTTACTTTTTAGCTTCACTTCCCTTTTAGCATCTCATCGATGGCCTATGGCCTCTGAGCAATTCAACTCGTCGTTTCGTGAGTAATGGTCTGGTCATACGTCAACCCAGTCGCGTCGCCCGTCGCCACAGTAGCATTTTCTGACTTTGCGACTTCTCCTGAGTTTGACAAATGACTTGGAATCCAAAAGAAACATTAACTTTAACAGCCGTTCATATAGGCTCCTTCCCTTCCTCCAAGACAGATGGGTCGTCGTCGAAAATCTCTGTACTTCTTGGCTCGACAACCGAATAAATATTTTACATTGCAATTCTCTCTCTCTCTCTCCCATCCAATTTTTTCCCCACTTCATCTCTCGCTCCAACAACTCGACCGTTTCATTCGCTATGAGCATTATAGACTGACTGAGTGGCACGACTATGGATAGTAAAAGATACACGAAATATTTTCATAAATATATAAGTAAAGACACACACTATATGTATCCCACAATCCACGCTCCTCACACCTCTCCTCTCCCAACTCCAACATTTTTATTTGAATATTTTCTCAGAGATGCTATACTAATTACCACTAATTTATCATTCCCGACATTTTCACGCATAATTCTGGAACGTTTGTACATCTAACAAATCATCGCTAATATTTGTTTTTTCCCCCACCCCTCTCTATGTACCACTGAACATGTTCAAAACGATGAGATTAAGTCAAAACATTGTGACAAATAATAAGCATTAAAACATTTCCGCAAACGCCTCTATGTAGATTCATGTCAGTGCCAAATATTATTAAACAAAATATACTCCGTAGTCAGAGTAAAAAGAAAGAAAGAAAGGGATGAGAAAAGAAAAATGCTTTTCAGTGCTGTTTACTATTCTTCCTCTTAAACCAGATTATAATGTTACCCTTCTCAATAAACCGAATCCGAAACCGAAACCAAAACCAATTTTTCTAATCTACCTTCACATGTACTTGACTCCTCTCTCCATCTATCCATCCATCGATACAGTGTGTATTCCCACAAAACGAATGTTTACATGATCATCATAACCCCAATTTCTTCTTCCCAGAGTCAGAGTCTTGAAAACTTTTATTTCTTTTTTTCCCGTCTCACTCACTCTCTCTCTACTGTGGCTCTGGGCTAGAAAATATTTAGCCACTGAATTCGATCCATCTTCCCCCAAAGCCTCCCGCGCCTTTCCTTCCCTTTTCCCCAAATCCGCTAAATATCTCAAGGACCACGGAATACAAGGATTTTACAGAACGTTTTTCACAATCCAATTCAATCCTTCCAAATGGATTCTGATCCGATCAGATTTCTCTATGCTGTATTAAGTCTCCGCTTCGTAGTAGTTTTTATTCTTTGTGGCAGTTTCTGGTTTCTTCTACTCTACAACGGTAACGGTCATACCTTCCTCCCTCCCCTGTCCACGCCATTAGGCAAGAAGTTGCTACTTTTCTTATTCGAATTCCTTATACTTGAGATGGCGCATACAATTTAGTGTTGTTTTTTTGTTTTTTGTTAATGAAAACCTATACCTTGTAGGTACTTTTGACTGTGTCTTTGCTTTGGGGTGTAAATCGGAACAGAAACAGAAGGGAGGCATTCGCTTGGCTGATTAATTTAGCTGTTTCTTTGAAATATATAGGTACTGTCTCTCGAACCTTGTTCGTATTTGAACCCGATGCACACATATATGTAGGAAAGAATGAGAAAAACAAGGTTTAGGTAGTAAGTTGAATAAAAAGAGAATTAATTTGTGTGAGACAAAAGGACAGGAGATTATTAGGCAGAGAGAAGAGCCCTGGGGAAAACCAGAACCACTTAATGATGGGTCACCAAATTATGCACAAAATACGTCAAAGGTTGAACATAAAAATACTATATGACGGAGGAGAGAGCCGGACTTTGAGTTGACACTACATATTACTCCCTAAAACAATTCAGACGTGTCATCGTAACACAATCCTTGGAGGCACACACACACACACAGGCAAGAGCTGTAATATGAGGAATGATAAAGGATACAGGAAAAATATATGTGCGGGGACACTATGGCTCTATATGGCACATTGAGAATGAGTGATGAGCGAGTTGCAGAAACAAGTCGGAGTCTGGTCTGATATTATTGTGAGACTCAGAAGGTTCAGGCAGGTCGGGCAGAGAGATGCCCTTGTGATGAGAGAGTTCACCAGGGCTTTTTATGTGACATTTTTATAGGAATTTATGACCCTCCTCACTCCAACTCACCTGCCACCAGAGTCATTATCATAATTTCAAAAAGACACTGATTTTCCCTTAAAAAACATTCATGATGAAATCCTTCCTATATTTCCCTCCTTCCCCCCTCCCCTCTACTTCTTACATCAGCCTCTTGTTCTATGTTCTATTTTTTCATGGGTCTCAACATATCTAACTTGTAACATATGGGCTGGTAAGGTACCTATATGTATTATGACTATATGATTCCGAGCAGATTGATTCAATGTATATATGACAGTAAAAAATAATAATATTGTTCATTTTTCTGCGCCACCTTTTTCTCAACCACTTGACGATGACGTCTGAACAACAGCATAATACACCGTTCTGTCAAATTTATTAAACAAGAATAACAGAGAGAGAGAGAAAAAAACTAGAAACTATGAATGCTCACTGCATTGCATTGTGATATCACTCTCCACTATCGTATCGTATCTTATCCACCATAATATTCATCTTCAATCTTCCACTTTTTTTGTATTCATTCATAGGATTTGGTACGAGTCCCCCCTTGGTACTGTACAGTGGTACTACATATACATAAAGCGAGCGTAAGCTCTACCAACCGTGAAAGTGATCGCGGATGGAATACAAAGTCTTCCTTTCGAGTTGAAAAGTTGAAACAAACATTATCCCATTAAAACAGCATGTGATTATTTTTAAAACTCCTCTCAAATGTTCAGGAAATGTCACCGTAATTTAATTTAGACGTACAAACATATAGGGATGAAGCATCTCTCTCAATCTTTATGATTATGATTATTATTATATTCTTTAATTTCATTGATCCAAACAAAGCAAATGTCCAAAAAGCCATCTTCTTAAACAACTCTGAATGAGTGATCATGCTAATTTTTCATGAGAGATCCTTTCTATATTATATGCTCGTTCAACAGGGGAAAACTTTTATCATTACCATCATCATCATTATTATTATTATTATTATTTCCATTGTAGAAACTTAATGGGAAGTTGAGAGTCATAATATCCAGCACGAGCATCAGATGCTCCACAGATATGGTAAAGGATAGGCACTCCCCTTCCCTCCTTCCCTTAAGTCACTCTCCATTATATTATAGTATTGTAAATATAATTCCGAGAGAAACTTGATGTTTTGTAACTAGTAGTAAGTTGTTCTCCACTTGAGAGTGTCAAAATGAATTTCCCAATTTACTCATTTCTACATTCATCTTGACGCGTTGTCATAATTTTTAAGGGGTAATTAAAACAAAAGCTAAACGTTTTCCCAGTCCCAGTCAATAATGCTCAGCGTTGTGCCCTGAGCAGTAGTAGAAAAATTGGATTAACAAACAACTTGGAGCCCAGTGACAATGACAGGGACATCCTACTTAAACCAACAACAATTATTATGACTACTATAGGCTCTCATGGTTGGAGCATTCTAACTTCATGTAAGATGAGATCACACCTCAGTGACAGGTGTTGTTTCCATAGCACTCAAAGGCAAAGGGGACTCGTCTATTCTACGATGCTCCACCAGCAACAGCAAGAGCAACCAGCAACGAGAGTGAGTGTAAGGGAGTGCACGCAGTACTTTTGGGAAGTTATGACTTCCCCTCGTTAAAAGACAGTGCAGTAGTCTGGTGTGCTCAAGCTTGACAGATAGGACTGTAAAGGTTATCGATGTCAATCGTCGGATATAAACTGTTCATAAAATATCTTTAGGACTCTCCATTATGCTTGCTGACAGTGACGTCGGTGCTGGTACTGGTGCTGGTGCTGGGAGTGGAACAATGTGGTTTATAGGTATATATCTGTGCAGTCACAGGATATAGATTACATTACATTGCAGGACTGAATAAAAATACAGAAATACAGACACAGAGAAGGAGAAAATAAAATTTGTAAGTTCTTCCAAAGCACTGACTCGTTTCTAGTTCAACTTGAACCGATCAAACTTATGTATCTAGGTAGGTAGGTAGGTACATTGGAAAAGCTGGGGGTGAGAGGGTTAGCACTGAGTAGATGTGAGATCGTGATGGGCACAACGTATACTTAATACGCGCCCAACAGTTTGATCTTTACGTGAGTACAACTGCATTTAGATACTATATTGATAGGCATATCCTACAACATACACAGTCCAAGACAGAGAGATAGTAGTGGAGAGAACACAGAAAGGTAATAATAGTAAGGTAGGCTTGGAAATTGATTTTCCACATAATGTAAATGTACAAGGGAAACTGAGCTGGTACTGGAGCTGGTACTGGCGCAAGAGTAATTGTAGAGGGATAGGTTCCATTTCCAGGACGGTTCTGCCGCTCTGCTCCATTTACCCTCACACACATCCACCTGACTCACTCAGAGTCGGAACAGGTTAAAGAGGTGTGAAAAGAAATCCAGAAGTTTTCGTTCCACCCGCACCCCTCCCCCTTCACCCTCCTCCCTTCCCTTCCAAAATCGACGGCCGCAATGCGAGAGAAACGGGAGTCAATATGCAGTATAGGAAGGTAGGTACATATAAAATATATTGCCATAACGAGTTGATTCCTATCTCTTACGATGACTCTAAAATATTCTCTCAGTGGATCATCCCGGAAAATCCTTGTCGCCCGTATTATTCTCTACCTACATATGTATGACTCCTGCTCCACACAAGAATATTATCCTTTGTTAAATTTCAGTCCATTCCTTGCACAGTAAATTAGACTGGGTGGAAGGAACAATAGGGAAGGAGACAGTTCTCTGTCGTAGCCGTAGCCGAATCTGTATCGCTCCAACTCCTGCTTTCCACTCGGCTTCTGGGATTCAAAGTTTCCAAATCCAGGAACTTGTGAGCACATATTAAATATGTAGGTATCTGAATGAGGAGCATTGTGCTGAGTTATGTATTAAATCCAATTCAAAAATCCGAATCCAGCCCACAACATGGACATTAGAGGTATTAATTGAGGAGGATGGAATCGAAATTTAATACCTTTCCGTTCCCATCAATCCACTATATATCCTTCTCCATTCCGGTAATAAATTCTATGCCGTACTATCAATCCAATTTGGGTCTATTTCTATTGTGTATTGTCTGGGTTTGGAACATAATCATATGTATGAGGAGGCAGTAGTGGAAAAAGAAATGCACACTTTCAAAAGTAACCCATACACATAACTTGGGCTCACCTGTAATATGGAAGGGAAAGGAGAGTTGTGTCGGGAAGGAACAAGAATGAGGACCAGGACGAGCGACAATAACAACAACGACGACGACTGACGACGAATACGACGACGAAGATGAATTGGATAAACTCTGAAGAATCATGAAAGAAATGAAGGAGCCCTCCAATTCCCGAATGTTTTTCAATTTTACTCTACTTTTAAAACTATTTTTCTGTTATAATCATGACTTGAGTTTTTTCCCCTCCTTTTTCCCTTCATTATTAACCATTTCACTTTCCTTCCGTTCACGGTTCAACGTTCAAAAAAAAATGTTGATAAAAAAAAAAGGCCAGAGCCTGTAGTAAGCTTAGTGCGCGTTGGTGGACGATGAGGATGAGGTCGCGGACACGTTCAATTACTGAATACTGAAAATCAGCACTTTTTCTTTTATTCTCAATTCCACGTACGTAACTCATATCTAAGGAATGATCTAAACTTTTAATGCTATCTAACGATAAGGGAAAGCTAGACTTTCAGTACGCGGGCGAGAACATACATAATTAATTAAAAAAAGAACGTTAAACAAGGAAAGAAAGACATGGGAATTCATAAGGTACCTACCTCCTCCTCCTCCTCCTGACTCACTCACTCACTAAATGGTGAGGCTCAAAAATGAGAATTCGTGTGAACAATCATATTGAGTACGGAATCTAAATGGGCGTAGGAACGTACCTACCGAGGTAGATATACGATTTCGTTTGGATTTGGATTTTTTTCCAGCGCTGGATGCTACGATAAATAAAAGTGTAAATAAAGCTGGTACTGGTGCTGGTAGAGCCTAGTGAGCCTGCTGCAGACTGCCGAGCGTCACTGTCTAATTTATGCTAAGCATGTCGTATAGCGTGTATATCTAATGGAGACCTAGTCAAGTCCTGGTGATGAATGGAAATAACTACTGCCGTCCTGAACACCTATAGAGAATGAGTGAGAACGGTGGCCCGCGTAGCTAAAATATGAAGGCAATTGGAAATACAATCTGAGCCCAGCCACACAGGTAGGTACCTCTACTTTATCAAGGAGGAATGGTGGTTAGGTAAATTGTATTCCAGTAGCGTAATCTCATCCCTTCTGTAAATGGTAAATACAACAACCACCACCACCACCACCATCGGAGGTTGATATGGAGCTTCATTGTCCCGCATCCTCCGCGCTCCTCACATTCAAATTCAAATCCAACCAAGACAAATTTATTGGGAAGATATTTATGATAATGCTTAGCATTCAGAGGGAGGGAGGAATATGCATTCAATTTCTCCTCCGCGTCCTCACATTCAAATTCAACAAGAGCAACAACAACAACAACAACAACAATCCTCAGAGAAAAATATATTTTATTATTTTCATCATAATCCTATAATATTCCTACTCGCTCTGAGACAGACAGGTTCAAAGTTGTGATCGTCAAAGTGAAGCATAGGAATTCAGACGGAGCTATCAACTCAACTCAATGGTTTAGCACCAAAAACACTTGGAGATTTGTGGACTCTGAGTGAGTGAGCCCAAAGATGCAGTAGGTGGGATGGAAGCTGCGTCCGTATCACTACCTCATATGATATATGAGGACAACAACGAGCTACACTGACCATGAGAGTTATTTCCCAATGTCCGCATCGCATCCTCTTTCTACAACAACTAAGTAATCCATCAAATTCAAAAAACATTTTTTAAATTCTATTTCCATAAATATTGATGAAAACGTCCTGAATCACAGTTATGAATGAAAAAATCATTTCCCTGTAGGTATAAAGTTGAACTTGGAGGTGGGTTCACCGAAATTTCAATCTCAAAGTCAAAGTTTTAGAAGTGAAGGCGAAACTAGAAAATTACACATGTAGCAAAAAGAGATCCTGCCGCACGAGACCAGTACCAAAATACAGATTAAAAATCTAAACTTCAAAATTCCATACAAGGCAGCACTATAGGCAGTTCTCTATGTCTACGTAGGTAATTTCCATCTCTCGACGTGAAAGTGCTTCAACATTTATTTTCTAACTAGTAAAGTATTCCGTCCGTATAGCGTAGCCAGGACAGACGTGTTTTCACAGAGTAAAACCACAAGTATGAATAGAGCCAAAAGTATGAGCTTATTTGCACCGTGGGGAGCAAAATCTTCCACCTTAATGACTCATCTTCTCTAGTCAATAGCAAACCTCCCATCTTCTTAGCATTAAGCATGGGAAACCAGAAGCCAGTGCAGCTTTTTCAAATTTTCATGCATCTGTGCATGTTCCATCAGTGCATATGCTCCCAAGTTGGAGACTTTCCTTTCCTCCTTTCACCTCCATCACAATTAGGAGTAGTAGTAGCAGGAGCTCACAAGAAAGGACCTGTACAAAACTCGAGTGCGAGGCTGTATGTAAATAACATGGATTTACATAGACAATAGGAGAGAATCTTACAAATGTGGAAAAATGTCTGGAAGATTTCACCCATGCATCCATTCTATTCGTAATTAGCTCCCTTTCCTGCATCACATCACATCAAATCTCCCGATCTCCCAACCATGAACTCTCCCATCATCCCCATCAATCCAATATGGAAACAGATGATTTGTAGAAAATACGAGAAAATAAACGAGCTCAAGTGATGCACCTAATCACGTCCTTGCATTCACAACAAAATCAGATGGGGATCCATGAAGGCTTTCATGCATCAGCAATAATTAGAGATGTCAATACTAACCACTCTTTATAGGTGTATTAGGTAAAATACATTTTTTTTAAAGTTATTTTTACTCCTGCTTTTTTTAAATATGTAATAAAATTCGCGCGGGGAAACAAACCCTCCCGCCTTGTGCACAGCCATTGAGATGCGCATCATCCATCTGCGCAGAAGAACTGGAATTAAATGAGAGCTTCAGAGCTCAGGTAGAGGAAATCACGAGAGTAAAAATAAAGGTTGCGTAGAAAAATGACAAGAGGCCTATATGCAGAATGATGCATATGAAGAAGGGTCTTTATTAGCTCCCACTACAGAGGACAGCGTAGTGGTAGTAGTAGAGCTTCATCCATTTTGGAAATGAAGGCGGAGAGCAATTAAAATGACAATCAAGCCACTTCATATAGTCAACATTCATCTTTGGCCTCCTCATTTCCTCTAGAAGACCAATATGGACGGATTACTTACCCCTCTCCGGATCTTGAACATTGAAAGAAGTCAAGTAAAATAAAATAGCTAATCCTCCCATTGTCCCCGTTGTTCTCTCCCATTGTCAAATTCGCATTGTCATTCTCGATTTATCAACTCAAGCGATGAGTCTCCACTCAGTTCCACATGTATACCCTCCATACATCTCATTCTCAGTCAGAGTTTACAATGTCAAATATCTGAGCAGATCAGACAAATTCAAGCATGTATTCATTTCAAGCATGGAGAGTTCAATTTATCTTCGTCTCAGAGCCCACACGCTCCCGCTCCCAACTCCGCTCCAGCCCAACACACACACTTCGTCTACTCGGTACTACACAATCTGGGTGGATGAGGCAGGTACATATGCTAAATACTCTACACACAGACTACTTTACTTACTTGCGTACCTTACTTACTTACTCACTCACTCACTCACTTACCCCTCCTTTAACCTTTGGCAAATATAGAAGTGAGCGTGAGGCCAGGGCAGAAACTGAGCTCCACCTTAGGTTCACTCAGTACATATTTGACGTCTCTCTCTCTCTAATTTTGCAAAGCTAATGCTTCACTTCGTATAATTGGTACTTTATGATTAGGAGCATCATGTAAATAAAGCTCCAGCTTCTTCAGCACACAATGACAACTTTAGGGCGTCAGTTCAGTTTACAAACTTGCATTAGTTACAGCGTAGGCTTAATCAGCATATCGATGACAGATTCATCTTTATTGCCTAGTCACAATGATTAAATGATTCCTCCATTCTCCTCACTACTAGACATCTCATATTATTATTGTTATAGATTCCTATAGCCAATTCAATACATTTCTGGCACTGATCATTTATTCCTAGGAGCTCCCTGCCATTTCCTACCTGTGCTGTGCCGTGTCGGAGACAGGAGTCAGGATAGAATATTAGAATAGCGGGCGGGTTGGAATTGGAATTGGAATTTGAAGTTGCATTTTTTTTAAAAGAAACGATAAAGATCCCGTCCAAAAAAATTAACAGCTGTTACATAGGTAGGCCCCTACCCACTATATTTTTATTCCCCGTCGCCTATGGCCCATGCCGCACGTTTACACTCTCCATGAAAACATTATAAAATGAAACAAGAAGTTTTTGCAAAACTCAAACTAAGTTAGTTGTCTCATTGCGTAAGTTTGAAGAGAAAAAGTTGAACAACTTTTCTTTGATCTTCGTCTTTGCTCAAAGTTACAAGGTTAATAAAGTTATAGAAGAGAGGGAGGGAGAGAGATGTAGGTTGATTGTGGATGCTTCCAAGTTATATTGGGCTACAAAGGGAACAAACATGGCGTGAGTAAATGATAAGGAAAGGTGACGATAATAACGCCACAAATTGTAAAAAAAAATGTTCGGGAAAAATAGTGTAGGATGAATGAATGGGATGAAGGTTCTAGACTCTCTAGAATTTTCCTTTGCGTAGTGTAAGGAGCATAATATACAGTGTCACGTGCTGTATATATATATGCATAGGGAGGGATAGGCATATAGGGCGAGGGAGAGGAACTAGTCAAAGCGAGTCTTAAACATTTATTGTGGGCAAGAACATGGAATGGAGCTATTAAAATATCAAGACTGAAATTTAATGGAGTATTCAACCCGAAGGAAACACAATAGACTGATTTCGCTAACCAGTCCACACACACACACACACACGCGGCTCTCTATCCTCCTTAATTACACTAAAAACAGCCGTTCCGTACATAGTACGTCTCGTCCTCCTTTCTCTCTCTCTCTCTGCATCAAAAATCTTCCTCCCCATAGCCGACTACCCGACAGTGGAGCCAGCGTCATGGGTACACCTATGTTTTTGCAGTCGGAATCGGAGCTTAAATGAGAAGTCGCCCGACACTCATAATAATTTACAGTCAATAAAAAGTGGGAAAAAAACTTGGCAAAACAGCAGTCATTTCTTTTGTACGACTCCTCTAAAAAAAATACCCACCTACTGCCGATACTAAAGAACACACGGCATAGGGACGAGATACGACTCCAATGTCGATAGTACTAAATTTACCTACATCCACATTCCACCCATTATACACATACATATTTAAATCCGACATTTAGAACGACAGCGACGAAAGCTATGAGACCGGGACCAGGACTATATGGGACATTGTTAACGGCGTATTAATAAAACGTAAAAATTTTGTTGTACAACCAAAGTCGAGATTTACGTTCAGAGTCTTCAACAACTGTATTGACTTCCCTATTGAGCATTTTCCCCCCAAGACTCGCGAGACATAGAAGAAGCATATGCCAAAATCATTCAAGTTTCGTGGCTTGGGCAAATCTAAATATTCCACCGCATTGATAAAATGTACTATGTAAAAAAAAGTCACCCATTCCCATTCCTTGGATCTCTACAAAATAAATTCAGTGAGTGAGAAGGAAATAAATTTCAGGATCTACATCTAATACAATAGTAGAATGTACAGTGCAGAGTCATTGTAATGCAATGGCTTTTAGAACAGGATGGTTTATCTGTATTCCTCAGTGAGACAAGATCCAC
>JAQFZE010003060.1:0-13251 GCA_034695245.1 Dicyrtomina saundersi | reverse complement strand
CGATCGTGGAAGTTGAAGAAATCGAAAGTAGACCTTCCATATGTAGGGGCCTTTGTAGGTAGGTAGGTAGGTAGGTACATTGTTTTAGCTTTAGACTCTAGAGGATCTCCACTATACATAGTAGGTAGTAGTAGGACTTGCATTTAGAGTGTGTGAGTACACTGAGTAGTGAGAGAATTTTAAATAATGTAAATACAGACAAAGAAACTATGTCCGCGTCCGTGGGAAAGGGAAATGGAAAGGACGAAATACAACTGACTACTCTTGTTTCTCGATTAATGTCTTCATGTGAATCCGGACTTTAAAGTTTTTATTACTAAAATAAAACTCGACACAAATGCCTGTTTAGAATTTAGAATGTGAGTAAAAGAAAAAAAACCCTCCTGATTGCCCATTTTTATCGATGACTAGGTTTCAACGACTCTCACTATCAGTATATACGAAACTCAATCGACATCGACAAGAAATCCGATACATATACAGAAACCTATACGAGTAATTTTCCTATAAAATATTCAAGTACAAAATGCAATACAAATAGACATATACACGCACACCGTCCATTTCACAGAACATTTGACTATGCATGTACCTACCTACATCACATATTGATAAAAATATACCTTAATACCTACTTATCATTAGTACTCACACAAACTTATGCACGCACCTACCTATATATGCGTTATTTCCTCATGTATACACAGACAGAGTTAAGCCATATAGTTGGATTTGGATTCGATTCATGCATAAAATAATGTAAAAAGGTTGACAATGCACGGATTCAGTACGAAATACAGATATCGTTTTCGTTATCGTTCCTCGTTTCATTCCAAGAAGCTGAACGCGCTTAAGGTTTACTTTACTCAAATGAGAGCAGAAATAAAATCACAAGCATTGTTAAATTTTTTCTGAAAGGCAATTTGGAGTAATCCTCTAAGTCAATAGGGATAACGAAGTCAAGTTTTAGTACAACAATTCACATTCGCTATACACAGCATACACAGTCAGTCAGTCAGGCAGGACAAAACAAATGCTGGAGTTTAGATCCATACTAATACTCCACATCACGATAAAGATCAAGTTCTAGTCCTCGAATCTGACACGCTATGGGATGGCAACGGCAACGGCAACGGGAACGGGAACCACAAAATGAGACGATATGAATTTTCAAGTGGTCAATCCAAAAAATCCAAATACCAATAAGGTAAAGTCACAACACAACAGAATTCACCACTAGTCAGACTCACTAAGATGTATACACATTTGGTTTTAACAAGTTAACCTGGCTAATTATATTTAATCTCTTTAAAAGACCCGCATCAGTGCCAGGCATAAATGCAAATAAACATAAACATGAGTAATAAAAATATATTGTAAGGAATGGTCCGTAAATGATGTCGCCCAAAATACCCCTCTTTTAGAACCCACCCACCACCAAGTTAACACTTTAACACTACTTAAACGGGTATTTTTAACATGGCATGTAATAAATTACTACCAGCCTAGGCTCACTATGACCCTACCCATGGCATCATTTATGGGCGATCCCTAATCCCTGTATTATAATTCAGCTTTATGGTTAGCATTGTAAACGTGCTTATTTTTATTCAGCTACAACGAAGGGGGAAAATTTAAATTTCTTGAATTCCTCTAACCTTTTTCATATGATACATGGTAAATTCCTTTCCCTCTTGATCTTGCAATTTTTCTCAAATTACAAACCACACAAAAATTACAAAGAAAAGTCTGATTACAATTATCAATGCATTGAAAAATAAAGCTTGCACTTCTATTCCCATGAACTGCATCACGCATTGCTGCTGCACTATATGTGCACCGTGCACTGGTCGATTCTAGCTCGTGACAAAATATCCACAGTATATACCCCATCAAGAAAATAAGACAAGGACGAACTGACGAACAAGAAAAACGAAACAACTCACTTAAACTCCATGTCGAAAGTCCAAGTGGAAACTATACATGAGCTACATTGCTCTCCGTCTTGCAATTCCCTTTTTGTTACTTATTACTATTCTGTATATCACAAGGCTCGCAGAGATCTTTATAGTTAAATTTTGATATAGCAAGTGAAGCCCAGACTAACTACTACGACTCGGACGGAAATCTCATAATCATAATCTACTTGTCAAAATAAAGTATTCAAGAGCACGATCTTATTTTATTCTAAATTCATCAAGTCAACTTCGATGATGGTATACGATTATTTAAAATCCTTTACAGGCTAAACCTTATCAGAGTCCATGCTGCAACCTGCAACAAACGAGCCAACTCAACAATAAAGTTGCTCTCTCAGTCTTTTTCCGAATTTATCGTTCTTCAAGGTCGACTAATTAAACAGTCATTTGCATTCTCAATGCATAAATAAGATCCCAATCGGGATCGAGATGAACATCAAGAATCCAGAATGCTGAGTGAGTCAAGTCCGTACATATACATGGTGTAGCAAAATATTAGCGTCTCACTAGTCAGACTCAAACACACAGAAATTATTAGAAACAAAGTCAAAAGAAAATGGCTCGTCAAGTCCGCGTCCCTGATGCTGATGCACAGTACTCCACATATACTTTCAAGATTTTTCAACCACTGATTTTGATTTCCATTTTCCCAAAAGTTAACAGCAGAACCTTGATGTCGAATTTCAAGCTGAAATGGAGCCGATAAGAAAAAGTAATATAATAATTTATGAGTTTTTAAAAGCAAAAAACAAAAAGACTGGGTTCCCAATACAATGTAAGATAGAAATTACGTAATTAATTATATCTCCTTTATTACAGCTTGGTAATGATCGGCTAGATCCATTAATAATTCTAATCAAAATTTATTTATTATTTCCATTGGGATTATCTGTACAAAGGCGAAAACGAAATGAAGGAACATCTACATCTCTGAAGGTACCTACAGACCTACCCAGGCAGGTATTATTTATGAGTTATACCTAGCAGTTGTATTATGATGATAGCAGGTTTCTCGTTCCCATTGTTTTCTTTTAATGGATCAACTAAAGACTCACTCGGTTAGAACTGCTACTACTAGCACGATACGATACTCAAAATCAAAATTCCTGGATTGCAGTTGTTGGGTTTGCAATTCAGAAGGATGAACACGTGTTGATCAAGTCGATACCGGGCGCTGGACTGCCCAAATCGAAATCAAGTGCTACCATATGTTGCGATTGGGACTAGGTAAGTAAAGTAGATACCCACTACCTAAAAAAGTCTGTACTGGAGGCAGTATAAGGACTCACACAAAATGAATACTCGTTACACATAGTATTAGTTTATAAACGGTGTTAACGAACACAATCAGAATCCAGACTTGGCTATGTAAAAATAAATGGAAGAAAACAAGATTGCTAGTACAGCTTAAACCGCCCTGAGTATTAGTTAGTCTAATTACAGGAGAATGCAAAATTATAATAATATGATGATAAGAAATAAGAATTTGAGGCAATAATCCCATGAAAACACATACAGACCCAGTGCCTTAAAATATCAGTAATTGTTACAGGAAAGCTGTGTATTCTTATGTATAAATTATTATGCTTGTGGATAGATGATATTATGTAGATACCTAATGTAGGTAGGAAGACTCCACGCTACTCCTTGCCTAGTTGAGATATAGAGACGAAAAAATGAGAAAAATTTCATAACGCAATCTAAGACAATGATGAGAAGAAAGGGAGATGACACGATTTAGCCCATGGCAATGGAAACTACCTCCAGGCAATGCTTAGACATATCACAATATTAACGCTAACGTACCCCATAGCTCCACTTCTACTCATATATTATTAAGGTATCACAGTTAGCCAAATGCTACTACAACTTCTACAGACTACAACAAGACCCAGAGAACTTCACAGAAGGCAGACGAACACAACACATTTTACCGGTTGAGTAGAGATCTACTCCTTCACTTTTGAATTCTAACTCCTTTTTCTGTACATAGCCAAATCCAAAAAGCCAGGAGAGATCCTACATCAGCTTTTATGAACAATTTACCATACAATATATTAAGTAGGTAAGCTATAGGTATTTCCGACTCCGACTACAGACTACACAGAACTGAGATACACATATAGACAGATCACTTGTACTGGATCGCATCAGGAAGGATGCTGAGGATGCGGAGAGCGATATGCAGCCTCCTCTCCTATATATATAATCGTTGAGTGGGGCATAAGGTGACTCATCAGTTCCTGGATTAAACACAGTTATGCTACGACTATACAAGAACTATACAAACTATACGACTGACTACCGTCGTCACAGTAAAAAAAATTATAATGGATTCAGGAAAAAAATGCATTATTTGTTGGCACATATAATGGCGTTGTAATTTCGGAAAATTCTCGTCGTAGAAGAAATATAATGTAGGTATATATAAAAAGACTCAACCAAAAACCTGTCACTAAAAAAATGATTACTGCAGAGTTGAGAGTTAAAAAGACCCTCGAATTCGCTCAAAATTTGTCTTGGAAGTCGGTGGTTTTGCTTGGCCAAAGAAAGGAATTAATCACATTGAAGGAAAATTTAAGGAGTCATTCCGTCACATTTAATGCCGACCTTTCCATGATGCTCGTTAAATCCATTTGTGTGTGTGTCGAAATACCAAATTTTGACTGGGAGCCTCACCACCGTACACCAAGTTCCAAGTTCAAATCTAAATCTAAAAAAAAAGTGAAGCTACCGATATTTCAGAGACTCTACTCGCTCCAGGTTATTCACGACACGTATATATCTATATATTATACCCGCACTTATAAAATTGACGTGGAACATCGACATACACCTATAAATATAAAAAGTCCCATCACACCCGTCCCGTCTTTAATGGCCAGATTTTTCTGGGGTTTCGTTCGTGGCTCCTTCCACTTCTACTTCTTCTACTTCTACTCACAATCCGAGTCCCAGTCCCAGTGCGAGTAGCCCAGTCTCTAATATAATCATGAATGAAACTATAATACAGAGGGACTCTCATATGGATCCTGTAGATACTTTTAGATGGCCATGCTGGTCATGCCATGGATTGCGGAGGATTTCTGGTCTGGCCTGGCTGCAATATCTAACATGGACAGAGACCGAGAGAGAGACACTCACACACAAAGGCATTGTACTGAGCATTACAAACAGTGTGAGCTCTGGGTTTATTTTCCTTTTAGTTCTTCTCAACCAGACTGGAACTAGAGACATAGACAACTGAAGAATACTAAAAGGCGTTTGCTCGTTCAGCTTCCTTGCATTATATTTTTTATCCTGCCTTCTTCTCTCCCGTCTTGAGCTCGAGTTCCAAAGTTCTTCACATACCTCACCGGTCTCAAGATCTACTGTCATTCCCAGAACAATTCCGCAGCGTAATCATCTCGTAACGAGAAGACATTTCCATTAAAAATCACAACGAAAACATTTTCCCGAGTATAACCCTTTTTTTCTTCTTCTCCTTCACGTAACGGAGTCAAATCCTCCACCCGACATCTTCTCCTTTCCCCCTCCTGTATATACCTGTGCCTATATTTATGCACTATACTATTCCGGGTTTTCCCCCGCACAGAAGGGAGATGATGATGATGATGATGATCGGAACCGGCACTACCATAATCATATTTTACTTTCCCATTTTGACTATTATACAAATCCACAGTTCATATTTCTACAATTCAATTGAAATGAGGATATCAGTCAGCGTGCACATTTTTCTGGAACAGATATCTTCTTCTTTTCCCTTAAATACGGAAAGCCATCCAGCTCCTTGCTCCTTCCATCTGTACCATGCACATGGTCTCACAGTCACAGCAGAAGGCATATTTTCATGGTTTACAAAAGCTATAAGCTGGGAACTCATACATGTAGAATTAAACGCGCAGATCCAATGACATAAATAACATCCGAGTCCTTAGCAGTGACAGAAAAAAATGTATAAATTCTCCATCAACCCGAATTTAACAAGCGCCAGAAGAATTTTGTGAATTGAAATGATTCCTATTCCTACACATATTTCTTATCAACACGGACGTCAGTCAGAATACAATTATAATAATTGTACGTGTCCCATGGTAATGAGCTATGAGTATCGTTATCGTTATCGTACCAAAGGAAAACCCGCACCTGTCAAAAGCACTAAACAGTGCCCTCCACATTCCTATATAATTCCTACTGACTCTCAGTGACCACGGACGGACTGACGGTGTGTGGATCGAGTCACACAGTGCAGTACAATACACAGAAGGGATATAAAACCCGAAATAAACGGGCCAACTAAGAGAAAATAACAACGTGCCAAATAAGGAAGCTAATATTGATATTTCGTATTTTAACAATTTGATAAAGTAGTTAGTCATAATTTTCACATTTTTTTCATCTCTTTTTTAGTCTCTCCTCATACTGGTACTGGTACTGGTCCATGATGAGCATGATGTACAGGGATATAACTTGGAGTGAAGTAGACAGAAGACGGCGGATTGCTGCACGAAACCCACATTCCACATTTCTTTCTTCGTCCACGTCTTCTTTCTTATGTTCCCGGAGCTGGATTCTACAGCGTCTACTGTCTACAGACCTCCTCTCCGCAGTCCCAGACTCAGTCCAGTGAGAGTGTGAATGAAATGAATTTCTCTCTCACAATTTCCTCACCACTTCACCGCTCCCTATTTCATATTTAACTACACCTTTCCTCATGCCTTCCCTTCTGTCATGATATAAACCATAGTCATACGTGCCAGAGGAGGAGACACACGCACAAAAAATACAAAAACAACTACACCTCAAGGTGCCTACAGATTAGATATGTATACCTATGCCCTGTGTTAATGTAACTTGTTTCTCTAGGAAGAAAACTAGGATCATATCTCCTTCTACTTCTTATTCTTCTTGGTCAACTCGTTCTCGTTGTGAGTGCCGAAGCCGAGCCGATAGAACACAGAAAAATCTTGGTAGGTACAAAACCCCAGATCATTTAAAAGTTAAAGCTCTATGCCTATGATTATGCCTGGATAATATATCCTGCACTATAGTTGTTATGGTTATGATGGCAGGTTAAACTTTATTGAGCCCATGCCACCAAACAAACGAACGACCAAACAATGGATTTATAAATACAATCGTATGATACGCGATTTGGACTGGTTCTGGTGTGATGGAATGATACTACACATACTAGCTGAGATTGCCTGATGAGCCTGCCAAAGCTAATTCTTAGCATTATTTTACCTGACTAAAAAGTGTCTGATATTTACAATTAAGAAGGAGAAGAGTCCAGAGCCGCAGAGTGGAAGCATTTCCATCTATTCACCTCAGCTGTGTAAACTTTAGACTGAGTGAGAAGGACGCACAAACATGGGATATAATGAGCTAAGTGAGTTACCAAAAAAGCAAAAGAGCTCCCTATACATAATACTGGAGAGAAATAGGAGGACGAAACTTTAAGTAAGTTAGTGTTTAGAGTTTTAGTGAGCTCGGGAGGAGACCATGGAATTTCAATACTGTCTCGGTCTCGCAGTAGACCCAGTTTCCTTGTAGTCTCAGCCTCACACACGTCTCTCCCATCCACGCTCATTCCATTTACCAAGACGATTAGAACTGAACAAAGTCTGACAAGGTCCTTCTCCTCTTCATACATGCATCAAATCCAGATTCAGATGAGACAAGTACATAATAATATGATATACCATAGTTACGAGTACGAGGACCAGTACCAGTACCAGCGTATTCACGCCAGCAGCGTCCCATAACTCGGCTCCCCACAAAGATCTAAACTTCATTTTGGTCCATTGCATAGAAGTAGACATAGACAAGCACACAGAGGATATTATTAACTCTTGCCACACTTGATACACAAAGCTGGAAAGTACACACACTACAGACTACACACTTGTCTGTATGTAGGCAGAAGCTCTGCACATCACTCACGCCTTATACAATTAGAATTGGACTACGAATTCAAAAAGGGATGAGCATGTCAACAAAGGAAAGGGAACTAGTCTGACTGAGCATTTAGCATGGGAAACTTGCTCACTCTTGCTTTGACTCCGCGGAAGATATATATAATACCAACGTGTTTCTACAGCCTCACCATGGGATGTGAACGTGATGTATGTAGAAGAACCTGAGAAATTAGAGCTACGCTACAACTAACACTGGACCATCGCATCCCATCGCATCGGGTCGTGTAGGGCTCGGAGCTGAACTCACAAATATTGTATTCTAAAATATGGACTCAGGAGACCTGAGAGAGAAGTGCTCGCTCAATGTTGTGTTAACTTTGAAATTCTGTGACGTCAACAAGTTCAAACCTCGTGCTCATAGCAGCATCAGTACTTGGCTCAGTATCGGTGTATGTAGAGCATAGAATGCTTCTACAATAGTACAGATATACCAGTTCAGTTTAGTACAGTGGAGACTCAGAGATGAAAATGGAGGGTATTTAAATACAGATGGTATTTAGCGTGTTTTTCTTTGAAGATCTAAAGTATTCTAGTTGTAGTGTACATGTATCTGTATGGAGAGCGTAAAACAATAAATACTTTACCATTGCACATATAATTATTTAACCTGCCTAGGTAGGTTAGGTACCTAGGAATATTTCCATTTTCCATATACGTAGGTACGTCCACTGAGAGCCCCATATAGAATTTACAATTTGTCTCCCGTAACAATATATAGGTAAATATAAATATCTCACCACTTTTCCCTTACAGAGAATAATTCAACGGCCTGGATGCGGATGTGGATGAGATACCTAATACGTACCTACCTACCTCCACTTCGGACCCGGACTCTATCCCCGCATTCTGTAGTACGACCATGCTCGTTTACCTTTGCCATTTTATTTCATCCAGGTCGCTGAGCGCCTCTCAGAGTGACCGCTCACACAATCACAGATGCGAGAGGACATACAGATCGGACCTCCTCTTAGAAACCACAATCCACAATCACGTTCGTTTAACTTCCCTTGTGTTGTTGCTATTACGAGTGCCAGTACGAGAGTACGAGAGCGAGAACGAGAGTCATATACTACCACCGACCGCTGCTGTAGACACACGACAGACATACACACTCTTCACCAGAGAGGAGTAGTCTACTAGAGATGGGATTCTATTCTGGAGCATTGTGTAAAAGATTCAGAGCACCCAGACTCTGTCTCTGTATGAATAGGGATATATGTACCCATAACTACTGAGTCTAGGGTCTACTATATAGGTGCGGGTGTTACGTGGGGCCAAGTAGTGTAAAAGATGCTCAAATATTGTATTTTACGACGCGCGTCTTGCGCATAAATATCAAGAGGAGAAAAAAAAGTCGATAAAATCATCCTCTACTACTTTTCGCTCTTGCTGATGTGCCCATCAATAGTGACTTATAGAGCGTACATAGCGTCCAGGTACCTATACATATAACCGTCTTACAACTTTTACTATACTGCTGGAACTGGAGACAACGACACTCTAACTTCTCGTTAGGGGCAAGCTAATGTGCGTCTCTATCTACAACAGTTCCATTTTATACATACATAGAAATAGCAACCCTTTACTCCTTACTGTCCAATCTCATATTTTAAACAAAACATTAAACGAGCGCAGTACCCTCACGAGATACGCAAGATAAAGAAGAGAATAAAATGCTGAGCCATATTTAACAACAATAACAAGAAGGGAAACCAAAACAACGGCAGATGCACTCCCATCAATATGTACATAATATCCAGTATGCAGAATCTCAATCCCAATCCCCTTTGTCATCACATAAAAGTCAAACTTTAGTATTTGTGCTGTGTAGCTCTCAGAATTCTTTGGCAAAAAAAGGAAGGGAAGGGACGAAGGTAGAGAGGAGTCGTCTGGAGCGTGTGTAGAGTGTGGAAATTGCAGATAATAAATGTATTTCATTCCTGAGAAACGCGGTCCAAAAGCTTGTTGGAGCTGGAATCGCACGGGCAGTAAATAAATACTGACTGACTCGCGGAGTGCAGTAGATTTTTCAAGGTAAAGGCCCATGATATAATATATCTTTCTCTCCTTTCACTCAAATTTACACATGATTCGGAAATGTCTGCGTCTGCACTTTGAGACAAAGCATATGAAGCAATTTTTGGCGGAGAGAGCCGCATCCCACTTTGCATATACGGAAGATTGCATCAGACAGGCGAGGACGAGAGCGGAAGACTTTTTAAGACTTCAACTCGGACGATATTTTATGCATAACTTTTCTGAACACTCAACGCTTAACAGAGCAGCAGCGCACCTGAGTTTTAGCTAAGACTTTAATGCTATTTCCACGTCGACTGCCGTTTCTGTATAGCATCCAGCTCCAGCCCGGTAAGGGACGGGATTGAGCCTCCATTTATGAGCCTTTAACCGAGCAGTAACTATGTGCAGGATAATTGCATTCAAGGGGGGCCCCAGTCTTTCGCATAATGTATGTATGTACAACTCTACTTGGAGGTATATGAGATGGAATGCGAGGCTCGAAAGAGCGGTAAACAAGATGAAGTGGAGGCAATAATAATGCACTAAGGGGCTTAGAAATTTTTTCTCTCATGACGCCAACAAGTTATTTGGATTTGGTTTTGGTTATTTTTGAAGTTCAAGACTCGACAAGAACATCAACAACAACAACTTCAAACTACTCAACAGATTCAAAAGACCATATAGCAGGAGAGAAGTAGGGAGAGGAGATGGAAAGGGTGAGGTTGTAAAGTAACATATCATAAATAATAAAACAATAATAATTTTGTAATTGAATTCCTATTTTTAAACTCTTGTTTTCTGTGTGTCTATTTATATGTTGTTTTTTTCAGTTCCCCCATCCCGCAGTCTCGTATGAAGGAACACATATAGGTACCCACATAATATAATGTAATAAACATTAAACCATAACCATGTCATAGAATAGTATATAGCGTACACACACACTACCCATATCGAACGGATCGAACCACAGTAGAAGTACCATCTAAATTCCTATAATCGTAATCGCGCACTCATCAAATGTGTGGGGAAAATATTTAGAAACCTACCTATGCCTATCTGCCTACTTACTGCCTATGACCCAAGAATGTAATAAGGTCTACATTTGAAAAAAAAGTGAAACAATGAGAGACAAAAAAAAACCTTTGGTTTCTATAAACTAAAACAAAATCCATTCAAACTTCAAACTTGACTACAGTGCAGTGCTCAGTATGCAGTGGTGTGGTCTCTTTAGTTCTAGCCACTCTATCACTTTATCTTGTAGATTACTCAATAACCACGCCATGGTGTCACTCCTGCCTTTACTTGCATCATCTCTACCCTTTGGATCCGTTCGATTTCGTTTTGTTCCTCCATTTCGACCAGCTACATTGGGGAGAACTTTCGAGAATTTTCTCGAGGAATCATGGCACTATTAGATACAATATGCGGTGTAATGTGAGGGGATATAATATGTCGTAGAATGTTTTTGGAGCCACAGAGCTAAAGTCAACTGTTCGACAGTGCGAGTCCAGCCTCAGTCAGTCAGTACCAGTCCCAGTGTCTATACTGCCCATTACGGAGACACGACGCTACTGAGTATAACTCCATAAATGAAGAGTTGTTTGGCAAAGCGGGATAAGCCCATTTTTTTAATGAGATTATTACGTTGCCTATTCAGGTCAACGCTCATCCCAAGCAAATTTTAAAAACAGCCAAAATTTTTCAATGTTTTTGGCAAAACAGGATAAGTCCACCTAACCCATGTATTTCTGATTTTTTGGTTTCTGGGTGTTTTCGTAGTTTGTAGAAGACAATTTGCAGTGCGTAAATTATTGTATGCAAGAAAAAGTGTAAAAGTTAAAAATAGTTGGTTTCACTTAAAACGATTAAAATTTCATCTCACGGACATTTTACTCCATGTTAAGTAATTGATTTTGAGGCAAAACGGGAAAAGTCCACAAATTAAAATTTTTGAAAATTTTCTAAAAAATTCCAGAGTCAGTCTAGATTTATGAAACTGCCTGTAATAACGCTTCGTGAGTTACAGTACCTGTAGACAAAAACTGAGTTCAGTAAAATAATCCTGTCGCCTTTTATTCATTATTACTTGTTCCTGTAAAATTTGTTTTCATGGACTTGACCCGCTTTGCCAAAAACCTCTTCAAATTTAATGTGGAGCTCAAAAGCCATTCATATGGAGGTAGGTACTTCCACAGTGTATAGGGAGTAGGGAGTCCTTGCCAACCAGTCAGTGTCTACAGACTACACTCTACGAAAACCCACGAAACCAAACCAAACAAAACAAAAAGCACTGAGTGTGGAGACGAGTTTTGGAGAGAAAGGGGAATCGTCAGACGAGGGTCAGTAAAGCTGAAATGTCAAATCGTTTTGAGTCCTATAAAATGATACTCATGGAAGTTGGGAAGAAGGGGAGAGAGAGAGAAGGAAATAAGGGAAATAAATGGAAATGGGAATTATGCTCTTATGAAATAATGATCCCTATATAATATTATTAATATATCTTAATTAGTAATTGATCCGGACGTGAGAGTTTCAAATATACACAATTCAGCCAGAGTAAATGCATTAGTGTAATAGGAAACAGAGCCGAGGAATTGTACACCCTTTGTTTCGGCATTGTTATTGCTCCATGTAGTTCCAGGTACCTACTACATTGTACTCTCTTCCACGCGGGCATAATTGCATTATACAGGAGACGACTGTGCTGCGTACTGCTGTACATAATAATATAATTATATATACATGGTGAATGAGCTCTTGAGCAGCATGAGCCAGACCAGACGGATAAATATTTAAACAAATAGGTAGACTTTTGAGAGCTAGTGACGTGGAATAAAAAGGAGTCCTCAGAGACCGTGACGAGACTCATGAAATGAAATAACCGAGGTTTGTCCAAATGTCGACTCTAGCTTCTAGCTTCCGTTTTACCCGTTCACGTTTCATACACAGTGCACAGAGGCATATAGCATGGATGCTATGCCCAAACGAAAGAGAATCCAGAGAGCTACAATTGCAGTATATACAGAAGAGCAAAGCGCGCCTGAGGATAATGTTAAAAAGGATACACCATAATAACCACGACAACGACAACGCTCCGGAGATAAACACTGAACAATCCACCATCCACTTCGTCTACAATAATCCACACAATCCACAGCCACCCCTGTCATTTGCGTCTCTGAGATAAAAGAATGTGTATCGGAATCCAAATGGTTTACTATCACTGTCTCCCTCCCTCCCTCCCCATCCAACTTTTCAAGGGCAGA
>JAQFZE010003059.1:0-13252 GCA_034695245.1 Dicyrtomina saundersi | reverse complement strand
TTATTGTTTTATGACCACATACAACGTAGCGTACAACAATGTCAACGTCAATGTACAAATGTTAGTAGGACTACACAGGGAAAAGTGGAGGTGGAAGTGAAAGGTAAAGCATCATATAGACATAGTATATATATATCAATATGGGATGTTTCAATAATACTGGATAAACCTTTGCTATCAGTATTTCCTACCTATCTACTTATTACGGTCACGGTTATTTCTTTACCCTTGGAATCATCTCTCTGGTTATAGTTCGTGTTTGGCCTTTATTATTGGTCTATGTGATCTTTGTATATATGTAAGTGTAGAAAATTACATACACTATGAAGGGAGCTGTTTGAGTTTCAAAATGAAAATTGGAGTTCTCCGGTGGTCGGTGCTGTTGTTGTTGTTGTTGGTGTTGTAGCTGTTGTTATTGTTGTTGGCAGTTTTGGGACTTTCCCTGCTTCTGACTCTGACTCTGACTATGATGTATGAGCTTTACTTCACGTCTCGAATTTTTCTCCTCACATAACCACAACCACAATCTTTCCCACTTGAGTTGTTTGCAGTTCTTTTAGCGTGGCGTGTTTGGCCGTCGGTCTGTATAGTCTGTAGGTGAACCTTGGGTGCTTGGTTCGTACGTGTCTTTTATGAGATTGAGATTGCAATTTCCGCATTATATGTAATACATTACGTAGGTACCTAAATAATTTTTTCAACTTTTATTAAGGGCAAGCAAGGCAGACCCAAAAATACTGGATGGTGTAATTCCAGCACGTTTAGTGGGTGAAACAGGTTTTTTTTTGCATTACCTTACTTTCACTTCCATATAGATACGAACAGTTTTGTTTGATCTCCTTCGATTTTACGTGTTGTGTTAGTAGTGTCTAGTTTTTGGGACGGGTTCTGAAACTGAGGCAAGTAGTGGTAGTAGTCCTGCTGTTGGCGTGTAGATTTGCCGAATTGCATTGCTTTGTATTGAATGAATTATTTAAGGACACTGAGGAGTTATTAGATCGCTATATATTTGAATTGAGGCTACTGAAACTATGTAATCATATGGATACAGTATTTTTAAAAAAATACATTTTATAGCTATGTAGAAAATAAGTTTTTCATTGGTACATGTACCTGTACCATATGCTTTGGCATATACCCTCTTTAAAAAATGGAAAAATTCACGTACAAAACGTACACATCCTGGTTACGATCCCAGAGAGATAGCAATTCCAGTAGGATAGAATTTCATTAAATTGTCGTGTAGCAACAAGCAGTTTATACTGTTGTTGGCGTTGTTACTCATTTGTATGTAGCAAAAAGTAAGGTGTAGTCATATGACCATATATCAAGAATAGCGAGCGTTTTTATTAGTGCAAATGGTTTTGGTGTTTGTATAGCCATATAGCTATATGGCTTTTGACATGCTTTGGCATTTTCACCATTTCATTTATCCCTACATCATTCACTCCTGTATCTCTTCGATTTTTCTGTATTGTGACTATGTACGACAATCTCGGACTTTACTCCGTTTCAGGATCTAGAATATAAATTCAGCAGGTGTTAAGTATAAAGAATGTGTGACTTAAAGTGAGCACACGCGTTTTGCGTATTTAAACAATTATTAAATAAGTGTCATGCAGACTTTTGTCTCTAACAACTGTGTATTTAATACCCGAGCTAAACTTGATATCATCTTTAAATTAGACATACACGGAAATAAAAACACCACTTAAGAATTGTACAACAAACATGTACTCATCATCCTATTCGAGCTTGCTTTCACTTTAAAAATATCAACTGAAAATTGACACGGGTTCCCTGAGTTCACGATCACATTGATGTATCCTAGAATGTATGTACATATTTTGTGCGTATATCTAATCAAATATTTTTCTGCTATATCAATATCTCCTTAGAATTATTGTCCTATAGTGGCACTAGGGTAATTGGATACTATGTAGGAAGATAAATAGTTGTATATATATATATCATATGTATCAGTAAAGCACTTTGGTGATTCGGTGGATTCCACGAGGGCACATTATACCCAAGTCAGTTGTATCTGCTCATCTCAGCTCTGAAAGCGTCTCAGCGACGAAGTCATCCAACGACCGCGGAACAGTAAAGAGTTCAGTTTGTGTATATATATGTATATAGGGCAATAGGAACTGTTGGAAGCACACAAAAAAACGTGAAATAAAAACGAAATGGGATGCTTGAAAAAGGAAAACTCTAAATTGAGGTTCTCTTTTTCTTTCCTTTCTCCCTTGCTTTCACTCACTCACTTTCTTCCTTCCTTACTTTCTCCAATTTCCATGCCTATGCTAGGCTATAAGAAGTACAAGACTTCCTTTTTGGGATTGGCCCTAAGAAGTAAATAGCGAATGTTTATTGCTTCTGCAACGCGGAATGGCTCATATTACTTATTCATGAAATCAATATTCCATCATCAGCATCGACTGTGTAGAAATTGGAGACTCTCACAGCTACAACTTCATTTCAATAGCTCAACTGTAGCTTATTATATCATATTTTCTATATCTAACACGCATAACTTTCACCTACTTTCACTAGAAATTTTATGACTTCCCTGAGATGGTATTTCATCTCACAGGAAGCTCAAAAGCCCTCGTCAGTGTAATACTTAATAATATACTTTTAGGACAGAGATTATAAATAGTAAATTTGACTTAATGCGTGCGTATGGAGAATACTAAGTAAGTAGCTTCATTATTATGTAAGCCTGGTATATCAAGTAAAATTAGTTTTTACAAATATTTAATTTCACAGGAGAGGATTTAGTCATGTTCAAAGGATGAGTTGTCAAAAGTGAGGATTTAGTTACAGCTTTCTCCTGTAGTAATTCAATTTCATTCAGACGCTAAGTTTTTACACAAATTTTGCTAAGCTTATAATTCTAGATGTGTATAACGTGAAATTTTTAAATTAAATTAAACCCACTATTAGTAATACTAAATTTGTTTCAGTAGGTCAATCTTTTGGTAGTGCCTAATTGTTTCCGTTGTAATTTTGAAAAATAAATAGTGAGTAAAAATTTCCAAACTTTTTAGCAGCATCAAAATAATTTATTAGTATTTTCGTAAGCACATTTGCAGTAAACCGTTTTTGATAATAAATTAAAATAATTTTATATCCACTACGACATGTACCTAGGCATGCATAACAGCTTACGTCAGAAATTCAGCTTGAATTCGAAACACATGTCATGCTCCAAGTTTGGCGTGAGTTGAAATCCAAAGCATGGGGAAATCCGGAGTGAATGTTGGTAGTTGCTTAAGTCGTAATTGCTTTTATTATTGTATAATATGTGAGCGTAGTTGTGGTTGTTATATAATTACCGCAGTGGTGCAATAAACTGTGATCATAATTCAGACTCTTCCTGTATGAGCATATGGAGACCGTGAGGTCAAGATCGGCTGAGGTTAAAGTTTGAAATAAAATCGTTCACTCTGTTGAAAATCGTGAGGTTGGGACTACTTACAGCTCGTGCATACACATAGCTACCTCCTATATAATTAAAGCTTGGGGAATATGAGGAGGAAATATGGCGACAACTACGGCTTCATAAACAACGTGATGCATTATTATGAGGTAATTTTGGTCAGTTCTCAGTTCCAGCCTTCGTTTTCCCTACTGCATTAGTTGTGAATTGTTGGTCATACATAGAGAATATATAGAATTGCACATTAATGTCAGTGTACTGCTTTTATTGTAGTAAAAAAAAGTTCGAGTGTACCGTTTCCCCAGTAGATGCAGTAAAATAAATGATGCCTTTCCTAAAATAAAATTGTACAACTTGAGAGAAAATCAACCCTATGTGGAGCTAGAGTAGTGTGTACTTGTACTACATCTATTTACATATCGTGAGACAGAACCTAGGCCTAGGCTCAGGACTCAGGAGTAAAGGTAATAAAAACTCAATGTGTATATGCAGAATGGCAGTGAATGTCCAGTCCACGGATCACAGTTCGCGTTCACGTAGATTGTAGATTGTCCCTGATTTTCTCTCCAGATCCCTTTAGTTTATCTTTGTTCATTATTTAATGTTAATGCACTAGGAAATAAATCATTTCATCTTGAATTATGCGTGCTAAACTCCATTTTATCACTATAAAAAAATACATACTGAGAGCCCCGTCGTTTTCTAGCAGATATCGTAGTCGGTATAGAAAAACTTAAATACAATGACCGCGATCTATATCCTTCTGTCTTTCTAGCTACCTCAAGACAGAGCAAGGTAAACAATTACGTGCCATATCACTAACGTAAGGAAATTGTAATTTTTAAAAACTAAATAATAAATTTACATTACAAAGGACATGAAATTAAAAGGACATAAAAATTTCCTGTTTATTTCCCAGTTAGCCTTAAACTTATAAATTTACTACTTTCTTGAAAGCCGAAATAAACATGTTTGTGATGTAATTTTTGGTAACATAAAACATTGTACGCTATTTATGTACGTCCACGTATATATTCATATTGCAAAACGTTGAGAATTAAATTCCAAACGCATTGTACTACGCTTTCACTACACATTTTACAAGAATCAAAATCAATACTTTCTTCCTTTAAGATTGAGCTTAAGCATCACTATATTAATGATTTGGGAAAATAACATTTTTATTTCATTTCCTTGTGGCATGCGGCTCAAGATTGGAGTTTTGCTAGAGTTAGTTTAGTTATTATGTTGCAACTCAATATAATATCCGCACAAGGACCTATTTGTATACGTTACAGAAATGTAACCGCCCCCTTTCACTATTTTGTTCGGCTCAATTTCGATAAAGATGCTATCATGTCCACGCACATACCCACACATTAGACAGTCCACAACCACAAACTCAACACGAAAAGGAAAAAAATAAGAATAGAGAGCGGCGGCATCAGCAAACGGCAGCTGCCGCTCAAACTAAGGAGTTTATTTTCAGTGTAGGAAAATAGGAAATTGAGACCAAAGATAATTACGTCCATACGTATCTGTATTTGTATTGGAATAGATGATACACGTAAATATTACAATATATATGAACACGAATATTATTAAAATAAGCGTCAAACTACAGTATAGAATATGGAACATGAATAGAAAGGAATAGAACACCTCAAGCTTCATGTTTCGTGATGTGATGTTATATATGTGGTGTATGAATAGAAATTGTAACATTCCCCAATCACAAAAAAAAGAATTCACTATTTACAACGTACAACTCATTATTATTTATGTACAGAAATGTTTACATTGTTTGATATGAAGAAAGCAAAGCACTGTGCTTTCACTGTATGTGAAAGTACAATTTAGATAATTTAGCGCAATTTCTTTTGTCAATAATATTTTGACATGCATGAAAAGTTTCAAAATTTGAATTCAAATTACAAAAAGAAGAAAGCAGTATAGAGAATATACAGTGACAATTTTGTTGATAGAATATAAAGAAACTGGAGACTATAGACATGAGAGAAAGTGATGGTATATTTTGAAATCAAATACAATGTAATTCACTAGGTTTTCACAGAATTTACTACTATACGCTGGCTTGAGCAGAAAATTTAATGACATGGGTAAGTATGACAGTCAGTGTATGTATTTTGAGTGAAAGAGCTCTACACGCTATACGTCTCTAGAAAATAAATAATACTAGAGAAAGCCTATGGAGATGCATATAACCCACATTACAAAATGGGAACTGGAATGTATGGAAGTTAAATTGTACAGAAGAGAAAGTCTCACACGATTACGATTACGAATTACTATTATAACGCGGCTCCTTGAACATCTAGGCATATTAAGGCATGTCTTACAGTGTAGAATACTATACCCTGTCTCTTTCTGGTACTTTCTCCATGACTAACTCACCATTTCCTCCATTCTCTTTGAGTTTTACAATTGGCTGTTGACGATTACGCGTTCATTCTAGCGAGCAAGAAATAGTAAAGGAAGCTATTGGATCTGACGGTGTATCTTGGCGAACTTTCTTTTGACTGCAAAATTCCACTCAGTCGATTTTCTACTCACTATTTATTCTTCACGTAATCAGCGGCTTGATTTACTCTTTTATTTAGCCTGAGTGACGTCCTCTCAATATTTGTATTTGTATGCATTTAAGTATGCACACAAAATCAAGGGTATTATATTCAGTACTGACTATGCTATCATCCCCTATATTTTTATTCTGTATGCACACATTGCAAGAGTTATAATACCAATTTATTTTACACGAAAATCCCTATTCAGTGTCTCAAAATTGAAGTTGACCAATTTTAAAGAAAAATTTACTATAAAAATGTTCAAGTTTTTTTCCTGCACAAGTATTGCGTGAATAAATTATATAGACCATGTGACACAGCATGGGAGACAAAATTTAACCTTGCTTTCACTAGTATCGCGTTTTGTACTATTAAATCATTTTTTACTTCATTTTACATTTAGAAATTTTAGTAGGTGCTTTAAACCCCTCTAAACGGATCGGACAATCTACTATAGTACTACTAGTAGGCATCTGGATAATACGATGGAAGATTTGTTTAAGGAACTTAAACAGAACGATACTACCAACACCCAATAATATTCTATGACTGGGTGGGGTTGCAGCCACTGCAGTGATTTCTTGATAAAAGGGTGTGAGTTTATATATGGTGAAAAAAGGGGAAAATTTTAACACTGGAAATGTAAAGTGTGGGCCCAAGAAAGGGCGCACACAAAGGATGGGAATTAGTCAATTGGTAATTAAGAGAAATTTATCACTATTAGTCACGCTCCTTTTCCGATAAACTGTTTTTGATTTAAAGCTTCCCTTTTTGTTTTCAATGAAAGCCACATAATCTTACTTCTGTTGGAATGACTACAGTAAAGCGTTACTCAGGCGTTGCTCATTTTTACACTGTATCAGGTAAGCACATTTGACTTTGTTCGTATGTATAGCATGCAACGTACGTCATCTTTGTGAATTAGGCAAATGTGATAAATAACATAGGGCCTTAGAGCCTTTTTGAAATTGAATTAAAGGCGTCATAATGTTTCGCACCAAAGTGATCTAAAACGATGATAAACCACAACAGGCTAACACTGGCATGTATGCAGTGGGTCCATAGTAGTTATGACTTTCACCTGGAATTTCAATTTGATTTCTATCTCTATCCCGACTGCCCATCGAAGAATTTCTTCATAGATTCGGATGTAACTTAAAATACTAAGTTTCTGCAAATGCTTTCTGACCATGGAATCATAACTTGATTGCAATGTCCAGACAACTAAGGTGTGTGTAAATAACACTTGCTTTGCCAATACAAAGCAAAAATAAAATAAAATATATATTCTAAATCAACTTGAAATTTTTAATTGCACTCTCACAATGATAAAGACAGTTTAAAAATACAAAAAAAATAGATGGTTTATAAAAATTATTAAACGATTTTGAAGACAATATAACTGGTTGGAAGCAGTAACGATTTTGAATATCGTATGTGAAGAACCAAAATGAACCATATCCATTGTAGCTAAAAGCAACATCCCCTATCTACAAAAATATTGGAATATGTCTCGAAATTATTTAAATAGAAAATTTTACACTTTTCAAAAACATGTAAATATAAAATTTTACGCTTTTCAAAAACATGTAAATAGAACATTTTACACTTTTAAAAAACTCTTATTAATTAACATTTTACGCATGTTTTTCATTTTGTTTTTATGACATCATTTTGATTCTAGCTTAAATTGGATATAGGTCATTTTGGTTCTTCACAGACGATATCTAAAAGCGATTATATTTGGGCTCAATTTTAAGTTTATTTTCCTTACATTTTAAAAAGACAGACCGTTGCACAGTGAAATAAAGCAGTAATATTCAATTTGGGGGCATTGATTTCTTTGAATAGAACTATTGGTCCCATAGTCCACGCTATACACTTTGACTTGAGGTTTATATAGGCAACTCACATATAACGTGTATGCAATGGATCAGATACTTAGTTGGAAAGTGACATTTAGTAGTGTGCTTACACTTAATTGATTTTCCAGGAAAGGATTAGAAGAGAAAGGGGAACAAGTCAAAGGAAACCAAAACCGAAAACCGAAACCAATGCCAATAAGACCAATGGAATGAGGAGGAGTCAGAAGAAGATGCGCCCTTTCTATTTTCTCAATTTTCAAAGCCAACACTGGAACTCTATACTAGAAGCATATATATAGCTTACATTCCATTAGTTTCGTTTTCTATCACAGTATGGGCATTTATACTTTTGAAAATGCGTATGTACATATATTTAATATGTATTTTAGGCATACTTTTTTTGGCGCTTTCACCTAGGTTCAAATATTCTATGTCATCGTCAACCTATAGTACTACATTTTAGCTTTCACTTTCGTCTTTCGCTTTCTTCCAATCAAATAATATAGCACACATATATTTCCAATATATATATATATTTAGAAACGTTTATATAAATTCCAAAGTATTCAGAATTCAGAAAAAGCAGAATAAGCCAACTTGAAACCACTATTCTATACTCTAAGCCTGTAAATATATGTCTACATAATATCCTGCTAGAAAACGCAAAAGACTGTCCCAGTTTTACTTCTTTTTTTGAATACAAAACGGAATCCAAAGTATCAAATATTTCTTTTTTTCCCGTGTACGTGGGCCTGCTTAGGTTTGAATACAGGGCACACTCAAAGTAGAGATTCAGTATCTTTTTTGTCTGTGGAATAGGCGAAAAGAAAAGTGAAAGAGAAAGCAAAAGCAAACGGATCCAATGCTTTATATGTCTTTGTAACTTTTCATATAGCCATTGTATAGGATATTTTTCTTTCACTTTCACTTTCACTTTCTGTCTTCGTCTCCCATCGTTTCCCTATATTCCACATTCAAGTTTTCTAATGCCAAAGCCTAAACCAAAACGTTGGCCAAATCCAATGCCAATACTGGACAAACATAATGTTTTAAATTCTATTCAGTGAACATTACGTGTAATCTATGGCGTAGTTGGATCGTTGCTCGAGTTAGAATTGGAAATGAAATGAAAGCCGTAATATTTTCATTGTTCCTCTCGCTCTTCTCCTCCACACAAACATCCAAATCGACATCCACATTGAACATGGACATTTCCTATATATTTCGTGGATCTTTGTGTTTCTTTTTCTTCCGTCCATATTAAAATTTTACCGGAACCGGTATCAGTCCCGGTAAACCGGTACAAAATAATAGCTCTTAGAATTGGACGAAATGTGTGTGTAGGGTTTGAGAAAACTCAGATTCACATTGACTTACATACTAGAATTGCAATATGCAAGTGATAGTTTATATTTCAAGGATTTCCTTTGTTCTACAAATAAATTACGGACACGGCTAAAAGTAAGACATGAATACAGATGCAGAGTTTGCATGCAATTTATAGCGTCCCTAGTAGTAGCTGTATGTAGAAAGAAGGAAGTCTCAAACAATTGTGTTAGAAAGACAGAAAAAAAATCCATTTCTTTAAATCCTAAAATAGTTGCCTCAGTAAATTTTAGATCAGGACAATATTTTTTTTATCTGTTAAATTTAAATCTTTATACTGACTACGGTACAATTCATTGATGTATGTTTAAAAAGTGCAATACCAGCAATATGTACAAATACAAAATCGTTTTTTCATAAAATATTATAATCTTTTTACAAAGCGTGCCGTTTTAAAAAACTTTAATTTATGCAACAACATATATACAAAATATTATATATTATTTTCAATTTACATTTTTACTTTAGTCTAAAAAAAACTTCTAACGTAAGTTATTGCTAACAAACTACGTAGGCAATTTTTACATATCGTCTGTGAAGAACCAAAATGACCCATATCCTTTTCCAGCTAAAAAAATATCCAATATCTACAAAACTATTCATATATGTCTTGAGAGCATTCAAATAGAAAATTTGAAACTTTTAAAAATATATAAATAGAACATTCTGAACTTTCCAAAAACATGCAAATAAAATAATTTAAACTTTTTAAAAATATTTATATAAATCATTTTGCACCTTTTCAAAAACAAGGAATTAGACATTTTTGCACCTTTTCAAAATCATGAAATTAGAAAATTTTGAAACTTTTTAAAAACATGTAAATAGGACATTTTACTTTGCTGAAAAACATGAAAATAGAACATTTTAAGCTTTTCAAAAACTCCTAATTAACATTTTACGCATGTTTCTCATTTGGTTTTTATAACATAGCTCATTATGATTCTAGCTTAAATTTGGATATGGGTCATTTTGGCTCTTGACTGACAATAACACATATGACGGGTATTTCCTCTTCAATTTATTTTATTTTACGCAATAATAGAAGCTACATATGGGTGGACTGGTGTAACGGAGAAGAATAAATTCGAGGAAAAAGCCTAATGCAATTTAAATCTCTTCATTTTGTACCCTTGTCCCTTGTACACTTGCATATATTTCTTTTATTCGACTATCAATAAGTCCTTATTATGCATTGTACACTATTTTATTATGTTCAGTATAGATATAAAGAAAAACAAACTGTCTCCTACTTTCTCCCCCAAAAAAATATCAAATTCTAAATTCTAAATAGAAAATTTATCAAGTCTCAAGTCTGAGTCTGTCTCAAAGAGCTCTTCGTCTCAGCATTAAATATAAATAAATATAGGCAGTTCCTTTTAAATCTTGAAAACTGATTTTAAATCTTCCTGTGTCAGCTTTCAGCATTACATTTAGATATAGAATTAAAGTATTAAAATCTGACTGGTCTCAATTCTGATTCAGATTCCAACTCTTCTTATGTTAAGAGTTATAAATGTGTAAATACATAAGTATGGTCATTTGTACATATAGAATATAGGACTGTCTTCAATGTGCATATGTATTTCTTAATGTGAATAGTATTATTTTTTATGAATAAATTATTTGCAACTATGCCATAGGAAAAGAATCAGAGTCCAGATAAGAGCCATGTTTGAATATGCATCTGAAATAAAAAGGAGCATTATTCCAGTAGAAGTAACCCACTCTGACTCAAGATTTAAAGTAGATTTAAAAGGAGGGACTTCCCCTTCTGTCTTTCTTCTTTATTTTAAAATTTATTCAAGCGGATGTATCTAGCCAAGCTTGAGCCCAAAACCAAAATAATGGGGTACGAATTTTTGTACATGTATTTCAATTTAGGCGTACAACGTGTACATATGTACGGAAAAGGTTGAAATAGATGGGATGATAGGAGATGAAAATTGGGGAAATAAAACATTTATCAAGCTTAAGAGGATCGTCTACATTTTCCTAATAGCACCCTACATTATTAAGCGTTAAATAAATATGTATGTTACTTAATAATTTCAATGTCTATGTCTATACTTTAGTACCTACTGTCTACTATCTTCATCTTCATTGTTTTCTCTCAACAGAGTGTCTCTGTTTAACAAGTTATGCTACGAATCTGCTGATGGAATTGTGAAATAATTCTCGTACCATTTTTGGTCTTTTTGTCTGTAACATTGTTTTAAAATGTAATACTTTGGATTTAAATTTTGGTCTGAAACCTAAGCTATGTTACAACGATACATGGTGTACATACATAACGAGTGCTTATAAATTATTAAAAGCAATATTATTTAAACGATAAAGTTACATATCGTCGGTGAAGAACCAAAATTACCCATATTCATTTTTAGCTAAAAACAGTATCAACTATCTACAAAAATACTGAAATATGTCTTGTGAGCATTTATATAGAACATTATGCAATTTTCAAAAACATGTAAATAGAATATTTTACGCTTTTCAAAAACATGTAAATAGAACATATTGCACTTTTCAAAAACTTTTAATTAACATTTTACGCATGTTTCTCATTTTGTTTTTATGACATAGCTCATTTTGATTCCAGCTTAAATTGGAAATGGGTCATTTGGGTTCTTCACAGACGATATATGTCAAAATGCAGTAGTAGGTGTAGTTTTAGGTAATTCATTCAGAGTATATAGCTGATGCATTGTTAAAAATTAAATATTTTTGTAATGGTATTAACGTAACAAAGATTACAAATCGGAAGCGTTTTCATAATTGTTCGTAAACCTTTTGTACATTTCCAAGAATTTCTTTCGTCCATCTGTGTTTTACGGAGTAACTTGGTTAAGTATAAATAATTAATGCTGTGATGATAGATAGATAGATGCTAGAATAGCATTATATTAAGCTTTAAAATAAATGACAGTCGGATCTCTAGTACATTATTATTGTGAGTCTTTCATAGCTCATTTAAAACAAGTTGGAAACACAGTTCTGGGTACTCGTATTTGTATATTATAATGCCATGCATCTCTGCAAATTATGAGAATGTTGAGAGTAGAATGTCTGAAGAAATATTTATTTAGCTGATAACGTTGAACGCTTGAACTGTAGCTACAAGCGATTGGTGAAGCAAATGATGTAAGATTCAGTCTCGAATGTAGAACTACAGACCCAGAACCGGCAACCAGCACCAGTCGCTCTACATAAATCATGACGGTTATTCATCTGTAGAGAAGAGATGCGAAGTAACAACATCGTCAGTTTAGTGCTTTCCTGCTAATACATATGCATGCATACCTTAGTTGGGACTTGGTCTTTGGCTTACCCTGCCCTAGTAGTAGCGTGGTAGCATTCATAGGTACTGTATTTTTTCTAATAATACGCGGGTCTCTAGTAGTACGGCCGGGTACGACCTAAAATTCTCATATATTCAAGCTACATCATGGTCTTTAGTTAAAATTATATTATTACAGAATGCAATACCTAATTGTTTGTACATCCTGCTTATTGGGTAATTAATTAGCGTTTTTGCTATATCCTTATTTCTTAATAATTCCAAGTACGCCTGATGTTTTTAAATTTTGAACAGTACGCGGGTCTCTAGTGCGCGGGGATTAGAAGCTAGAGTTTAAATAGTACGCGGGGCGTACTATTAAAGAAAATACGGTATATAACTTTTGTAGTAGACAAACATACTTTAATATTATGCATACAATGGGTTCCGGGCTTGGAACCATGTGTAGCAGTTCCCGTATTTATGTTAATTTAAAACACAACTTGGCCCGATGCAACCGATTCAAATTCGAATATCTAAACTATGTCACCCCTCATTCTCATGATGGCAGTATTAACTTGTAGTTAATTTGTGATTATAGCATTTGGAATTTAAGAAAATCTGACATGATTCACATAATATAGGCAATGCACTTCTACGTTTAATATCAAGATCCCTCCTCCTCCTCACC
>JAQFZE010003058.1:0-13252 GCA_034695245.1 Dicyrtomina saundersi | reverse complement strand
AATTAAGTTCCCAGTCAGGAGCTTGACACTGGCGGCGTTGCTGGTTTTTGCTTTTCAGTAAAAATAACGAAACCCATGAATTTTAGTTTTACCCATTACACTTAGTTTATTAGTTTTTAATTTTAAATATATTTTTCTACTAGTTAAACTCAAATTTCAAACAACTAGTGGAAACACGGTATAAGAAACAAATCAATATTTCTCCGCTTGTAGAACTGGAACATAGAATTTGGTGAATTTTTAGAATAAAAATAATTAAATCAGCATGTTTATTATAATAATAATAATTATTTTAATAATAATAATAATAATAATAATAACAATAATATTAAAAATAATAATAGTAGTCACCTAATTTTTTGCTTTTTATGTTTTTGGTTTTAGCTTTCACGCTGTTCTTGGAAAGGATGCTTTTACTACTCAAGAACGCACGTCCTTTAAGATGCAAACGTCGGCAATATACATTTTTGTAGTGATTGTACAGTGTACTGCAATAACAAGAGCAGACATAGTTGCCAAAGTCGTGGACAGAGAGGCGGACAAAGAGATACTGGAGGCGAATTGGATTTAACTGTTTTTAAAGAATATTAAAGAAGACATCTTGGAGTAATCAAACAGTACATCTATAAAGCACCTAATGAACATTTGCAAGACATTAAACATGCATTCGCACTACTAGACAACGCATCAAAAAAGTTACTCAATTAATTGTTTGTAATTCACGGAAGTATGAGAGTTCAAATAATTATTGGAATGTACATGGAGCGTAAAATATACTCTGAGTATGTAGATAACAAAACTAAAGTAATAGCGCTAAGAGCAGTTGTGGCAATCACCTTTCAAACGATGTACAAACTGACTTTATTTACTTTAAATCAGCATACGTAGATTTTCATGATCCTGCTAGAAGTGAAAATTTACTTTTATCTGCAGCATCTGACATTGTCGAGCAGAAAAATACATTTGTGGAAAATTCGTCTGGATATGCTATTAAGCCTCGTTTTAAATTAAAGTAGGTGAATTGCAATTTTTTCTTATGCTAGAGCAAGCAGTTATTTAAAAATGCCTTTTAATGAACAATCCTACATTAATGTGAAAAACAAAGATAAATATTGTTTTTCATACAGCGTAGCTGCTGGTGTATATTAACAAGATGAAATTAAAGAAAATTTAAAGCGAAAGCAAAATAAACAAAAAGTGAAAAGTTTAGATCATCCAACTACTTGGTTGCGACATTGTTTAAAATTTGATACGACAAATATTTCTAAATCTGGTAATATTAGCATTTATCATGATGTGCCAAAATTTGAAATAGATAACAAGCTATCGATTAATATATTTACACATCGAAATAACAAAACTGTAATAATGCGCCCCATCTGTGTTAATTTTACACCAATTAATAATTTAATTTTAATAAATGAAGTTGTTAAAGGCAAAAAATGTATTCATTTTGTTCTGATAAAAGACCTAAATCGATTTTTATGGCACGTACTACCTTGTGAAGTATATTTTCGCCAAAGTTGTTTTCGCAACTTTTCCAATGAATTAAAATTAAGTATTCATTCTGAAACGTGTATGAATATTAGAAAAAATTAAACAGTAGAATTTCCAAAATTAAAAAGTTCAAAGTTTACTAGGCCTGAAGTTACTTTACCAACGCCGTACTTATGCTTTTTTGACCTGAAGACGTTTAATTCTCCACTTAAGACAAACAAAAATGCAAGTAGCAAGACTGTGATCAAGTCGGAGTTTTGCGCCGCGTCGTACGCATTTACAATTACTTAATATAACAAAAAAGAAGTCAGTGTTTTAACTACGCAGCATAACGATGGACCTAACGTTGTCCAGCATTTTTTCCAATCTATATTCAGTTGGGCACAACCGCTTCTGTGTGAAATCCGGATAACAAATAATTTTATTACTCCCAGTCCTGAAATATTGGAAAAGCATCTTGCCACAAAATCTTGCGAGATGTGTCATAGAAAATTCACAAATGTAGACAAAACTTCGAGTTACAAGGACGACGACGACAAAAGTATTAGTAGTAATTTAGACAGACCTCATTGCGTGAGTACGTTCCATCATAATCACATAGACGGTACATACCTCATGACAATTTGTTCAGTTTGTAATCTTGCAATTAGGTATAAACATGAACTCGTGATTTTGTCACATAATTTATCTTGTTTTGATTTTCACCTTCTCATCTAGGAGTTTGATTCTAAACTATTTAATTCTAAAGACTGCAAGGTGATAGCAAAAACCAGCGAGAAATTTATTCAGCTAAAAATAACATCAAAGGATATGTATCTTCCGTTTCACACTGAAAAATATAGAAAGGTTAAAAATTCAGCAGCAGCTGCAAGTAACTTTCGAAGTCGCCCTCACCCCCGAGTAAGAATACGTTTTATTGATTCCTTTCAATTCTTACGAGGTAGCTTAGATAGTTTAGCTGACAGCTTAAAGAAAGAATCAAGCCCATTTTTTTCTATAGTGAGAGATTGGTACAAAAATACAATGCCAGCTCCGTACACAGATGAAAAAAATGATTTATTACTTAGAAAAATCCCGTTTCTCTACAGTTACCTTTCATCATTAAAAGTCTTAAATCAAGGTGTAAGTATGCCTGACAAAAGCTTTTACGACAATGAGTTGAAGAATGCAAAAATAACAGACAAAGACTGGGAATTAGTAGGCAAAATATGTCATTTATTTGGCATACAGGATTTTAAAAGTTATAATAGATTAAAAATGTACCAGACACGTTACTGTTAGCCACAGTTTAGAAAAACTTTAAATGCAACAGCTTAAAATGGTACAAAATTGATCCTTCCTACTTTTGTAGTGTAAGCAGCCTTGCCTGGAATGCTTATTAGTATAGATCTCGAGTTAAAATTGATTATTGTAAAGATTTGAAAATGATAAAAATGTTTTAAAAAGGCATTCCGGGGGGAGAGTTTGTTCTTTAACAAAACAAATTATACAATCAAACAACGAGTATGATATAAAAAATTATAAACAATCGAACCCTCGTTCGCATATTGTTTTTTTCGACATTAACGGAATGTATGGTCACGCAATGGTGAATAGGTTCCCAAAATCTAATTTCCAGTGAGTCAAAAAGAAAAAGCTAAAATTAATTGATTGGACAAATCCTGAATTCGAGAACAATAATATAGGCTACTGCTGTAGATTTAACTTACCCTGCAGAAATTCATAATAAATACGCTGATTTACCATTGTGTCCTCACAATCAATAAGTGCAATTTAACGAACTATCAAATAAACAAAAAGGACGAATTAATAGGTTTTCTAGTGTATCTAAATCATTTTCTTTGCAGCCAAAGCTTTAACTGACGTGTTGTTCGAAAAAAAGGCTATGAAATTATATTACCGCTGCTTGCGTTTTTATTTTGAGTGTGGAATTATTTAAGACAATATAATTGAAGGTATTAGTTATTACAAAGAAGCGTTTATTAAAAATTACATAGAAGAAAATGATAAGCAGCGCAAATTAGTGTCAGACCCAAGTAAAAAGAATTTTTTAAAAATTGTTAATAATGGGGTTTTGAGAAATTTTTACAATCCAATGATAAAATAATTGACGTTGTGTTTGTAACATCAGCAGCTGAGGCTAAACAACTTATCGCATCCCCATGGTGTAAAAACTTTAAATCAATTAATTCTAATTTAAGCCTGTTCTCATTAACTCCAAAAAAATTAATCATGAATAATTTTCCTGCAATAGGCCAAAATATATTAGATGACGCAAAAATTATATTGTACGACGGCTATCACAATAAATTAAAAGTAGCGTTTGAAAATAGGATCAAAAACACTTACAATGATACAAATTGTACCCTAACCTATTTGTTAGACCCATTTAATACATTTTAGGATGATTTATATAAATATGAAGATATTTTTAATTTTAGTAAGTTAGGTAGCAGCCATGGATTATTAAAAAAATATCCAGAATTGTATAATTGGCAAGCAGGAGAGAGCGGAAAATGGAAAATAGAAACTTATCAAGTAAAGGAGGCTATACTATTAAAAGCAAAACAGTATTCTTTAATGTACTACGATTCTTTAGTGGATTAAAATGCGAAGGCATTACAAAAACATGTCTAAAATCATGATCACACAAAACTTATAGAGATGTTCTAAAAATGACAAGCTTGGTTCTTGTAAATGTAAGAATGATACGTTCTTTTAATCATAAATTGTATTTAATTTATGTCAACAAAATTGCATTTCATTCGCTGGATATTGTAAGATGCTATACTAAACCTAATATTATTAATTATTCATTACCATTAGGTCATTTTCAGCTTAAATCTGAGTTAAATAAGTACAACGAGAATGTATAAAGTATATTGCTTCAATAAAATTGTAAATTTATTAAAAAATCAAATTTGAAGTGCCAATATTTTTATTTACTTGAACATACAATTTAAATTTTCATTTTGATTTTCCGGTCTCTAACTCCAACAGTCGTGTTTCTTCTAACGCTTGGTATGATATGTTGTGTTTATCATCTGCACTTTGAACTATTTGATTTTTTCGTACAAATTCATCTAGAATCATGATATCTGCAAAGCAAAAGACTCTGCTAAAACTTACATAATCAAGGCCTGGACACATTTTCTTACAGCCAAGGTGAATGTTAATTTTGTTTAAATTTAAGCTCTGAATTTTGTGAAATGTTATTGCATAGGCAAGTTGAATTGGAAACCTAGTTACACTTATGTATTTTTGATCAACCTTGGAAAATAAAATGTCTTTGCATTTGATTATTTCTACTCCCTCTTGTTTGTTGTTGTCTTGATGAGCACTATCTTTAAACTTAATTAAAATTTTGTGCAGCAAAATTGCTCCATCTGATTTTTTCTTGAATACTAAATTGGTGACTCGACCAATGCAGCCGTTTACTAAGTCATGCTTTACTGATAAGTTTTTAAAAGCATGACTGGACAGCCAATAGCGATTTCCAAAATTTCTATTTCATTTTTTGTAGTCGTTATTTTGTCGCTGGAATAACATTTCCTGAGTAGTTTTCTGCAATTAACCATATTTTGTTAGGTTAGGTTAGGTAAGTTAGGTTAGGTTCGGTTTAGTAGAGCCCCTTGAAATAATTTGTTATATTTACCTGTTGTAAGCCGCAACCAGGTGGTTTGTAGCAAATACCGAAACTGTTTCTTCGATGGAATTTTGTTCATTTGGTAATAAATTTTGCTTCAGACGTGATTAAATGTAATTTAAGTCCTCAACGGTGCATTTGTAACGCTGCAAAAATTCCCGAAAATTATCCTGATCTTTGCTGTCTCCGAACTGACGAAACTGTTGATGAAGTACAAAGACATTTGAAATGCTGCGATAAAACTTCGCTATATTAAGTAGATCATGTCTGTTTCTCTTTAAATCTTTCAAGACATGAAACAAGTTGAAGTCCTTCACGCATCTGACTTGCATTACATCGCCTAGTAAAATCAAACTTCTGCCTCCTAATGTAATTCCAAAGTATTTTTGACCAACGTGCTGGAGAAGCTGATCGATATAATTCAGTAGTTTTAGTCCTACTTGAGTGTATTCATCAATTACGATTATTTTAACTTTTGAATAGTGAGCTTTTAAACTTTCATTGATAGCTTTTTAGGATTTATTTAACTTTGTCGGCTCTTCTATGCTGCTGTAAGCTGGAATCTTAAAAGCTGCGTGAATAGTTTTCGATCTTATTGAAAATGCCGCAATCTCTGTATACGCACCAATAATGTGCTCAAATTGAGTATTTTCCCGCTGCTTGGTTTCCAGAATTTCTTTTATATGTTTTAAAACTGTACTGTTACTACAGCCTGCCTCACCAGTCGCTATCAAGTACAGTAAAGTCTCCATAAATTCCTTTTCAGACTTATTGATTTGTGATTCTATAACTTCTACAATCTGCATCTGTTGTGAACTTAAATCACAAACGGAAACGTTGAGCGTGGAAACAACAACTTGAGAAGTATCCGCTGACTCCATTGTATATATTTTGTATAGAGCTAGAGCTCACAAAAGTCGTTGCAGGGCGAGGTTTTACCTACTGCTAGCTAGTTTCTCGTCTTCACATTGCCTTACACTAAGAAGTAGAGGGGATTGGTTAATCCAAAAATTTAGTTTTCGATCACGTTTTGTGTTCGTGACAAGCCACACATCTGTGCAGAGCAGATTGAGTCACATGTTTAGTTCGGAAATTGCTTTGCTACTCACTATAGACCGTCGGCTAAATAAAGGAAAATGTAGCCTGCGCTTACAAAGTTAATTAAGCACTTTGAAGAATACAGATAAGTGCTACAAGAAATGTCCACCATGTCAAAATGCAATACTTGTTTCATAAACTAAAAGAAACAAGTTATAAATAATCCAAATTTTTAATCTATCAAGTGTCAAAGAGAATTGTGTAAAAATACAATTTGTGTTTGCTCGGCTGACTCAAAATTTGGACGATCCTGCGGTCAGCAACTACTGTCTAGCAAATTTTATTGTTCACGTAACTGCGAGCGAGCACACCCATGTGACAACAAATTATATTTAGATTTTAGATTGATTAAATAGAAAACTTTCGCATGCACATAAGCCTCAAGTTTGTCAACCTCCTGATATTGACCTATTTGTTTTGTTTGAAGTTAAAGACACATGTGAGTATCCTGTACATAATTTACTTTAATTTGAAAATGAAAGATACAAACGAGCGTATTTCAGTCGAAGTAGTAGACGGAAAGAAGAACTAGCCTATCAATTTGAGAAATCAACAGTTTTCAGTGTACATGCGGCGTACTACGAAAATTTAGCTTTAAATTTCCAGAAATATAATTGTTTCAACATTTATAGCAAATATATTATTTCCTACAATTTAGATATTTTATTTGGCTCGCTGTTACAGTGGTATGGTGATATATTATGCCACGACGGTGTCTGCATCGAAATAAAAAATTTAAACCTGACGACGATCCTTTCTATCAGTTCACTAATATTTGCGCCCGCAGAAAGTGCGAAAACTCACTGTGCAAGTGTAAATACTTTTACGATGAAACCCTTAGCGTTCACAGTTACGGTCAGCAATTACTACTCCAAGAATTGTTTTGCTCTCGCTTCTGTGAAAGACAAAAACCGCAAAACAATGAACTTTTCATTGATAAAGTTTACAGAGATCTCGCGTTGTCGCTAAAACCAAAAGTTTACGAACATTAATCTATTAATAACAATGTCTTGTATAATTACGGCAGTCCTGTACGTGAATTTGAACTTGAAAATCCTCCAGAATTTGAACGTTACGAAGTCAAAAATTGTCGTGAATTCCGCAACAGTAAAAACTACGAACGTGAACGCTATAACGTATTTCAAAGCATGTAAGTTTTGCGACAGAGGAGCCAATGCCTTAAAACAGAAACTCATTTTTAATAAAACCACTTGACCTTAAATCTGGATAGCAAGTACGTTTTGACGTACAACGTTGAAACTCTCTATGGCAAGATGGATAGCGTCTGAAATACTCCACTCGAAAAACATTAAAAAAAACGAATTGCTGCATTAACTGTAATTATTTACGATTCACGTTGCAAAAATACACGTGTTTCATAAAATTCAATAACCTTGAATGGGGACAATCTGGTACATTGTACCCAAACACAATTTTAAATATTCACGAGGACTATTTAAATCTTAATAAAAATTCACTGTACAAGTTAGTAGAAAACGTGGAAAAAAGTATTTTGAATCACAACTCGTGTTCTTCTTACTTACCCAAACGGAATCTTATTACAGATTTCTGTACTTACAAAAGTAAACAAAAAATATTTGAAGGCTGTAGTTCTTTAAGATATTCTTTTGTGAAACCAACAGAACAAAACTCACAACAAAAGTGCCGTTTGGATTATGCCAAAGCTTTAATAGCAGTTTACGTACTAGCTGGTATGCTTAAATTTCAAAGTGTTTACGAGTTTTTAAGTAACATTATTGCTGAAACTGATGTAACTACTTGTATTTCAGCCGACTTGAACAACTTTGACACAAAATCTTATTACAAATTTCAACTGCCACTGTTAAAACCTAGTACACTTTGCCTTTGCGAGTATTCAGGATATTTGACAGATACAGACAATAAAGAAAGGTTTTTTGAATTTGCGCAGCACATAAATTCGTTTATAGACGATATACCAGACCTATGCTTGGGACCTCAAGAAAAAATGAGGTTTTCTACTATTAATTTAGGTACTACGACAAGACCAAGATAAAAATAATGCCAACATTCCAAACGCAAATGCGGCTTTGCCAGTTTGAAAAATTACCTATATCTGTTATTAGCAAAGACGTTATCTTTGTCAATCGACCCAAAGTAAGAAAGTTAAAACTATAGTTGCTTGTCCAGACTGTGCGAGGACACAATTAGTTAATAGCAATAAACAGTGCGTGCAAAGGGTAAAAAAGTGTAAATTTTGCCTCAAAATTGACAATACAAAACAGCATCGTGATTACCTGCAACAATTATTGGCAAACGTTGGTAGATACTATCAGAAAGAATTTGAACCGTACTTGAACCCAAAAAAATCAAAAATGAAGTACTGGATAAATGCATGTAATAGGCGTGACTGTTATAGCCACAATTGAGTCAGGATTCTATTGTACGTACGCAAACAATTAGCAGCGCATTAATTGGAAAATCCCAAGGATCTGAGACATTGCTACCTAAAGATTTTAAAGGCATGTGCTACGCATGTTTTGTACTTACAACTACAAGCTTCGCACATTTATTTAACCCTAAAGAACGTGTGTGCATCGACTGTTACTATTTAAAAGCAGAGATTAGGGACAGACTACTACAACCTTGCTTTCGTAGTTGCTGCAATACCAACTTAGGCTCCTCCTTGTATTTAAGGTTAGGATTTTATCGACAAGGACACAGCCACCCTTCAAACGCAACTACCTAAGTTTTTTACTGTTACTGCATAATAATCAGTTAGTTATAAATGATGCTGACAAATAAAGCTACCTCTTCAATCTTAATCTGAGTTTTATCAGAGACGCCCGAATAAACATTTCTTTATTTTGTGAAATATTAAGTTTTTGGAAAACGACAAGCAACATCAGCTTCCAGCAGCAGAAGCAGTAGCTAAAGCAGCAGCTGCTGCAGCAGAAGGCGAGCCTGCAGCGCGTTAGTATTTAATAACCCTTACTTAATTTTTAGTTTATTTTTACTATTGTAGTAAAACAACAAATAGTAAAGTTAATATAATAAATAATTTAAATTTCTATTTTCAAGCTCCCATGGACATTGAAGCTCCAGGTTTGAACGTGCTTTCGCGCTGGAGCCCTAATGATCTGAACGAGGACGACGACGACGAGGACGTTTTTGAGTCCCCTGCAACGTAGGATTTAGTTACCCATCCGCAATCAAGAAAGGTGATGTAAAGTACGCTTTTTTATTCTAATATTATGTGTTTTTTAGCTTGCATTAAGGTGCTTAGACATGATAAGCGTGATCCTAAACACTTTGTTTTTTTAAATATATGTTTGTAGATTGGATTCCGGCCAGATGCTCATAGTGTGCAAAACAAGAAAAAGCTCATTTATGGAAGACATTACTTCTCTCCGATCTTAAATGCATACGCTTTGTGTTTCGGTCAAAAAAAAGAAGGCCATCAAAATATTCAGTTTTCCTCTTTCAAATCCTACAAAGTGGAATCTTTTATCGACAAGATCCTCAAGCAGATCGAATCTTATCCGTTGCCTGGACGATCTTTTGCTTCCCTTATTCCGTTCTATGACGACAAGCCGGTGGCATACGACTCAAGCAACACAGATCACATTGATTTTTGGACTAGCTCAGACATCGACTTAGCCACTGGACAAGCACGACTGCTGAAAAACAAGGCCAGCGGCGAATACCAACTTGTTTTTAACAGTATTGTTTCTCCAGATGTTGTTAAACGATTTAAGGGTTGGCCGTAGCCCACAATGTATTTTGGGCAAGCTGCTATGGTTGATTTGCTAAAATATAAAAGGGAAATCAAGGCGAAGAGTAATGTAGCTCGACACCGAGCAGTTGAGCCAGTTTTTTGTGAGTGAAAGTTGTAAATACGCGAGTTGAGTTTAATCATACGGCTTTTAAGTATGGATTTGTAACGATAATAAGCTTAAAGCTGTTATGAAGTTGTTTGTTTTGTAGGTGGTGGCACATGAAATATTGTATGCTCTACCTGTTAATATGCAAGCAATGAATATGGATTTGTATGAAATTTCTATGAATTGTGCCAAAAAGAAGGTAGTTTTTATTTTTTATTAAAAGTTTATTAATATTTTTTCTATTAATTATGAAAAGTGTTGAAGGTAGATTCAACTCTCATCTCACGCTAGTTAGCGATTCTTCGGTCAATGAAAGATTAATTTTGGACACTGTTTTGTCGTCATCAATACCAACAAAACACAATTAAAAATTCATATGTAATTATTTATTCAGATTCTTTGAAACCAATGCAAATATATTCTTATCATTTCCTAATTAATCCTTTAAAGCCGAGCATTAACGCATTCATCGCAGGTGCAAACGTTTGAAAGAATTTAGTTACTTTTATTATAAAAAGCAACAAAAAATCATAAAATACAATTTGGATAAAATATGAAATGTAAATTAAGAAATAAAATTTGTTGAAATTATAAAACTCAAAATCAGTCACTGAAGTCTTCCGGCAATTCTTGCATTTGCTGGACAGTTAAACCAGCAGCAGCGGCGTCAGTATCAATGGTTGAGACATTATTTTTATAGTTCTGCAATGCATAAAAATTTAAAATTTAATTTTAAAAAGTTTACTTACATTGAATTATTCGCTTATTGTTGCGCTTACTACAAATGGGTTAGGGACATAATTGATTGGCACCACATCAGCATCGACGTCAATAGATGGAGTTAGAGCATCACTCTATGATGTGCTTCCAAGCGTGTCATGAAAACTCGGCGGCGCTAAATCAGCTAGAGTGTCCTGAAATCAATAGCATATTTTAATATCTTACATACTTTACACAATTTGTATACCAAAATTTAGTCATTTACAATTTGGTATATATCGATTGGCATTGATGCGAGCTGGGAATTTACTTCCTTCGGTTGCGGCTCAGCAGCTCGCTTAGTGCTTCTCGTTTCTGGTTCTATTAAATGTACTTCTTCAGTGTGAGCTGGGTCTTGTTTGCATTGAGAAGCTTCTCCAGCAATAACTGCATCTGCAAGTACTTTAGCTCTACTTCCACTCTCATCTGCGACAACATCAGTCGAATCTTGGTTCAGATTTCCCTCAGAAAATGAAACAGTAGAAGCCGCATTTTTGGTAGTTTCATTCGCATCAGCTAGTTGTTTTAATAGTCATTAAACATAATTATTTTCTTTGCTAACCAGACTAATACATTATTAACTTATAGTTCAAATAATACGCGTAAAGTATTACCAGTCTGCTGACCTAATTCGCCAGTAGCTGGACCAATCTTTACTGCCGCGCTAGCAAGTGGTTCTATAATTAAGCATTCAAATACATTAGACAAAAAAACAAAATAATTTTCATGACATTATTTATTATTTCTATAAAACCAATAGAGGTATAAGAATTAGCTTGTCCAACCTCTATTAAGAAGTACAGATAATACTCCACGGTCAGATAAAAGCTCCAAATTTTGGTAGTCGTTTACTGCCACCAATGTGCCTGTAGCACGACCGCCTTTCCCTGCCTTCTTAGCTTTTGCTACGTATTTTAACACAAGTATGCATTAACTACGGTATTACATAAGACGCATTTAGTTTACAAGAAAGGAAACATAAATCAAAAAACTACCTAGAGATTCAGCTTCGGAATTCTTGTCCTTGCCTGGATTAGATTTAGGACCAGGTGGTCTGCCTCGCTTTTTAGCAGGCGGCAACGAGGGCAATGGAAACCGTGTGCTGCTACCTGCATTCAGAGTTTAACAAGTTACTTTTACTTGTTAAACTTTTAGTTGGTACCAAACTTTCTACCAAAAAGCAACAATACGTCAAATGTTAGGATATGCTTAGAGGTAAAAATGAAGCTCGACTATGAGTACAAAAGATAAAAAAGTGAACAAGTAATATGTACCAGCTACAGCTGACGCGCTTGTGATTGTGCTCGAACAACTAGGTGGGTCTAAAACAGAATTATTATATTTAAAAAAAATCACAACTGAATAATACTCACAAATGTAAATTGCGATTAGATTTTATTATTACCGCAAGTAAGCGGCTCCGTGTTGTTGCGCTACTTCACTGGCTTACTGGAGCAGTGTGCTTTTGGAGGAGCTAAGTACATTATCCCAAAAAACTATTATGTACCACGAGCTCCATTAGGTATGCTCGTTTTAAAGTATCTCTAGGTAGTTGTTAATGTTTATAAAGCTGAATACTAGTACTTCTACTACTACTACTGTCACCATCTGCATGATTATGTATTTACATAAATTATTTGTAAAAACTTACAATTGTTGTTGTTTTCGTTGTTGGTAGCTGGGTTAGATTCCTCAACTGCTATGCTCGACACTAGTTGACATGCATAATTGAAGGCCTGCTCGCGTAGTTTCCTTCAAAGATTTTGGTTAATCCCTTTGAACGACGCACTTTTTTTCTCCAGTGCTTCAACCTTAACCTCCAGATGTTTGTTCAGTTTTTTTTCGACAGTGTTATTCGCCGGCAGATGTATGATTCCTGCGTTGAACATTGATTTTTTGACAATATTCAGCTGATATTGTTCAAAAAAGAACCCTTCGCATGGGTGATCTCTATTCAATGAGCACGGAATACGACCTGTCAAATAATTCACCGGCTCGAAGTAAGTTTGTTGGAAGTAATCCAACATACACGGAAAATGTCCAAAGTAAAAAGTCTTGCACGCCACATGACGAACGTTGATGGGTAGGAAGCCTTGTTCAACGTCTGTAAGCTCCTTAATCCGGGCACAATACGAGTCTTGATCCAAAAATGGGGGAACTCGCAGTTAACTGCTAATCTAATTGCGTCCATGATAAAGAAGTTTAAGTACGTGGGAGACACAAGCTGTTGAGTTTCAAAATGGGTTTTAAGACCGTTGTCTACAAATTGTATTGGCAAAGACTCTAACAGATTACCTTCGCACAAAACACAGTTGTAATGTAATGTAATGTAATTGCTTTATTGTCAGAAACCAAAGTGAGAATACATACACTTATTTCCAGGAATAGA
>JAQFZE010003057.1:0-13252 GCA_034695245.1 Dicyrtomina saundersi | reverse complement strand
AGCTTTGTACAATCCTCCAAATAGCGCCTAACAAGAACCAAGATCCAAGAATAGAGGAGATGAATATTACAGCAGCCGGAGGCACTTTCATGGATTTGCATAAGTAATCCCACAAAAATAATTTGACCAAAATGGGGTGGTTGGAGTGAGCCAACTTTTTGTCTAAAGTCAGTAAAAGGGAGTACGAAGAATGAAGTACGAAGAATTGCAAGTTGGCTCACCCCCTGCGCCTTAGCTGGAATCGTACCCATGACACCAGACTTTTCACCCTGGATTGACGCCCCAACCCGAGGTGGCGAACCGAAAGACGTAGTTTTCCAACAACAGTTATACGATGAAATCCAACCAACTGCAAGCAAAAGCAAATTTCGTATAACTTTGCTCCAGTAGTACAATGTAATTATGTTCTTGATATTACCACTGCACTAAACTTGATTTGCTTATCACTGGATTTGACTGATATGAACGTTGGCTTCTTATGCTCTGACGTCACTGCTCTTCCTCACTTCCCTCGTCTTTTGTTTTCTTCTTATCCTTAACCAATTTTGATTTTTTCCAACTTTTTCTTTAAAATTTATCTCAAATTTTGACAGTGTACAAAAATTAAAAATGCACACACAAAACTCAACACAGCTAGGGTCACTCCAAAAATCTGACTTCAAACCAAAAACCAGAACCCACTAAAAATTCAAAAGTTCTGGGAACAAAGTTTGGACACGTCCGTCACCCTGAGCAGTTGACGTGTTGATGTATAAAGACAATAATAATAATAATTATCATAACAGAAATAACAATTGACCAGAATAGCGGGTAAAGTAAAATGTAGAATGTATTCTGTTTTCTCCTCGAGATGATGTTAGTTGAATGTCTGGAGAGAGACTGTGCTTCGTCTCTCTGATGAGCAAGTGCGGTCCGCAGCTTGCAATGATACTGAAGTATAGCGGATGCTAACTTCCTGGATGCCAATTGACTTATGGCAGATAGCCGAGACTGGACTCTGGTATGATAAGGATGTCTTACATTAAGCAAGGCTTGACTGTATTGAATAAATGAGCAGAGTCTTGAGACTACTGTCAGGTTGCGAGTTGATAATAAACTGATTTTATTTGGATTCAGATTTCGCCTTAAATACTAAAATGCAAAGTATGTAAAAGTATGTGATTGTACAGAGCACATGTCATGAGGATAATGTGACATTATTTATAATATTTTTATATGTCTATAAAGTGAGTGACAGGAAGTTTGGGGCTTCTGATTATCAGAAATCAATATGAATAATAATAAAAACAATAAATATTTTCAATTGTTATTTTGATTTATAATTTAAGGGATGTGAGAATATTAATGAGGACAACTTGCCCATGTCTCATACATAAGCAGTAATAAACTTGTGGTTTTGGACATTGACGGGTGATAAAAACGTCTCATTAGTAAGATGTTTTGTGCGTTGATGTTAACGCGGATTTTCGTCTTTCTACATTTTTAGAAATGTTATGACTTTAATCTCTTGCTTTCCTGATTGGATATATTCAGTGGACAAGAACTTGTCTATCGTATAGTGCCGTTATGTGCATAGGTGACTACTCTGTACTCACCGCGATGCATAATAATGTATATGCGTGTACCTTGGATGGTACATGTATATAGGCATATGTAATTACATTAATCCGTAGTGTCTCATGTGATTTTTTATGAATTATATGTGTAGTTGAAAACATCTTTTTACATCTAATACTGCAGTGCCTAACGTATTGTTTAGCTTGTTTACATTCTTAACTAAACTAAGGTCTACTTTTTAAAGTAACTATACGTACTCTATTACAAACTGGTTTGTTATTATTTGCAGCTCTCAACGTACTGGTATTTGGGTATATGTTTATTGTCAACAAACTGTTGTGAGTTGACTTTTAGCTCAATTTAGTTAAAGCTACAGTTGAATTTCTCGGAGTCTTGATTTTGAATTCGTATTTTTGTAATGATTTTTCAACAAGTAGGCTTTGTCTGATATTATGTAAGTTTAATTCTTGTAAAAATTTGTATATGGTGTAGTTTAAAAATATCACGACACTTAAATTCGTTTATTTAACTTAAAGTATTAAATTGTACTAAACAAGAATCCAAAACATAAAATAATATTATTAATTAAAATTTTAATAATAAAAGTAGTAATACTAATAATATTAATTAAATTATTATAAATAATTAAAATAATCATAATATTAATAATAATGACAATATTATTAATGATAATAATAATGATAATAAGAATCGTAATAACCATACATAAAATAATAAAAATAATTATATTACTGACATTATCACTATAGAAAATAAAAGTAATAACAATAATAATATTTTTATAAAAAAACAATTATAAATATTATAATAAGTTTAAAAATGAAGACAATAATAATATTTTTATAAATAAAAACAAATATAAATATTATAATGAGTTTAATAATAAAGACAATAATAATAATAATAATAATAATAATAATAATAATAATAATAAACAGAATAAGAATCATTATAATCGGAATGTAAATAAAAACAATAATTAAAATAATAATAGTTGTTAATATTTAGATTATCCTATAAAGATTGACAAAACTTACATAGTGATACGATTGCATTAAATATGGATTGACCAGAAATTAGTTTTTCAAAAAAAAGGTTGGAAAAAGAGTTATTCGATTATAATTATTGATTTTACTTTTAATAATTGTGAAGAGCCAAGCAGACATAACTTATACCATTTTTATATTGAGAGCAAATTTCTAAAGTAATAGCCAAATTGTTTATAATGGCTAGCATAAAATCCCTCAAACTCTTAACAGAAAACAGCTAGATAACATTCAAAATTTTACTGATTAATTTATTTCTTATGAAATGAAAATCTATAACTGTAGCTATGTAGAACCGGTTGAGTTACAAATTTAAAAGAAATAAAGAATTTTAGGATGTGAATTAGTACGTTTTAAAACATGTAAAATAGACCAAGTTAAACTGCGTATGGCTATTAATTATACAACTAGTTAAGACATTTATTTACCAGCTTGTTGTAATAAAATGCTTACGAAGTCATAAAAAACTGATATTAGTAGATATTCAACATATGCTATTTTAAACCTAGTTAAATAAAAAATAAAAAAAATAAATTTGAGGTTGCACTTATTTAACTGCAGTTTTTACAGGGTGCCCGACCTTGAATTCACTTCTTGCACTGTGGCATCACACAGGTTTTGTCTTTCCAACATTAGTCGGGTCTACTTTTATGGCAAACTTCATTTTACATTGACATTTGGAGCCGCCGAGCCCTTCACTGCCTTGTGGACAAGAAAAACCCAGTGGGAAAACTTGCCACCGCCGCTAGTCTCGATCCCAAGACCTGAAGCGAGCATTTGCCTAAACAGCAGGTTCATAGACATCAGTGCAGTAAGTACTGAGCAACGCGGGCCCGCTTTTTAAACCTAGTGAAATGTAATATTATTACGATGTTTATAACACTGATTAAACTCCAGAAACATAAACATCTAATACACTGTTACTGACCCTATATAAAAACAGTATTTGTGTTTTTTTGTTTTTAAGTTGTTTAAATTTTACATAATTGTTTATTTAATAATTATAATGATATGTTTTTTAAGCTTTTTTATTATAATATTAGAAACACAACACAACGCAAACACAACTCTTACAAAACACAACACAACGCTAACACAACACAACACAACTTTAAAACAACGCTAACACAATACAAAACAACATAATTTAACGCTAACACAACGCTAAAATAACGCTAACACAACACCACACAACGCTAACACAACACAACACAACGCTAACACAACGCTTACGCAACACAACACAACGCTAACACAACACAATACAACACAATTACAACACATCGCTAACACAACAGTAACACAGAAATAGGTATACTCAATCCTTTTAACTTTTACTTACTAATTATTTTCTCATAAAATGGACAGATATTAAATTTATTAAAACAGTGCTACAACATTATAAAACCCACTAATTCAGGAGTTATATAAATATTGCTGTTTTTCAATTTTTAACCTAATAATTTTATTTCTTACAAAAACGTCCGGTGTGAATTTTGTGATTTGACTTTTTGGAAATTTCTCACACTATCAGTAGTAATTGCTCATAAAAATACTCAAAAAACATCTAGAAAATCAAAAACGAAAATATTAGGTATGAGACGACCCTTTTTATACTTATTGTTCGGTACTGAACCAAATTATTTAGTAATTTTATTTAAATCTACAAGTTTGTTTGATTTTACAATATGTGAGTTGAAATGCCAGCATTGATTAGTCATATCTAATGTGTTTTTAATATTAATATTAGTGTAAAATTACCTACTCGCTGACATCGATTAAGATGTCACATATTTGTAAGTTATGCCTAAAGTAATAGTAATTTAGTCATGATTTTTCTCATTCCGTACATTCTATGTTAAACCTATTCTCCGATCTGGCTCGATCACTTATCAATATGTTAATTCTTACATGCTTCACATTTCCTACTTTCCGACCAGTCAGCCTCATCCTTGAACTCATGTCCTCTATATATTAGATTCTGCCTTTTAGTCCACGTGGACTAGAAGTACATTTATACTAACTACAATTACATGTTATTTCTGGAAGCATCAATTTTATCAGCCATGTGGCATGACCACGCTTTCAAGCCCTCATCGCCACAACTCATCCTAAAATCTCAGACTCTTAATCCAGCCGTCTTGCGATACAGTCCTACAAACTTATTCGCTCTGCCTGTATCATTTACTACTGTAAACTATACGCCAAACCTACCTTCATGTTTTAATAGTTAAATAAATCTTATTTTTTATTTTTATAGAAGTTGTTGGTTTCTGTGTTGAGTCCACTGGAGTAATTATTATTTCTATCAGTCATCTACTGCATAAATCCATATTTTAGAAGCTACTAAAATTCTGGTATTTAGGATTTTGCATCTACTTCATTCACGGAAGATGAGATTAGGGATTTACGACCTGAAGTCTCACCATTCTGTCTTTTAAACAAATTTGGGTTTGCCAACGAACACCTATTTCATACCTAAAATTATATTGGTGTTGATTTTTTTGACAATACAACGCAGTTTAGTCTTTCGAGTTGACAAAATACAAGAGTTTTAACCAAAGCGCTTTAAATTGGGGTCTCTTGTTCAACTGAGTTTTGACTATAAGTGAATTTGTATTGATTATATAAGAAAGCCTAGACGTTTTGTTAAATTACAGGAGATAGGTCTAAAGTGTCGTAACAAAATACAGGATCAGGAGTCAACGTGTTATGATTTTTTGGTTTGTATTTAAATGTATTGTGACATAGTGGCAAAGATATATTTTACGTATACTGTCATTATAAGAAGAGTGTTTATACGTATTTTGACAAAATGAGAATTTAAAGAACGTGTTATACCATAATTGATCATATTTTTATAGGAATAATAGCTGTAAGGAATGATGTATGGTAGGATTTTGATTAACACTTTATTGTAAGATTCAATTAAAATAATATATAACTCCTGGTGAATAATCAGTCATTTCTATTATTAAAACATTTCGGTCAAATTTAAATACCTTAAACTTTTTAGTATTATTATAACACAAACATTTATGTAACAACTATAAGGATATTACATGTTTTTAATATAATGATGGTATTTTTCAAATAGTCCTTACTATTAAATTTTGTCTTATTATTACAACAATAACCGGTTTATATACTACATCCTTTAATTAAATTTTTACATTTAAGCAGGCCTAAAATATCATCCTAACGCAGTAGAAGCATTGTTTTAAGAACATTATATACACTTGTGTTGTTAATTATTCGAAGCGTAAGATTCAGGTTTTATTTTTATTACTTTTGTATCAATTTTACACACTAATTTTGTAAATAATAAATCTTTAAAGCCTGTAAATCTGCTTTATATTGTTGTTTATTACGTACTAGTATTTATTTAATAAATAATTATAATATTTGCTTTCTTAAGATGTTTTTTATTTATATCTGTTTATATTTTTGTATTTAAATTTCTATCTTTTTGCATAAGATTGTTCATTTAAGTACGGTTTGTTTTTACTGCTGTACTATTAGTTTTACATTTGTTATCAAAATTGATTTTATGGTTAGTAATGTCACCTTTTATTCCTTGAATAACACCTATATAATTGTCTTTTTTAATGACTTTAATAGCTAAAGTATCTTTAAATTTAACTGTGTCGATTAGTTATTTCGCATTTTCAATATTTCATATATTTTTTAGTATATTAGAAGTATTTAATGTAATTTCATTATCAGTTTTTATAATATTTCTTAATTTTGAAATCATTTATTATACAACTTTTATTTTATTTCATTACATGCGGATCAAAGATCGTCTATGGCACTTAAGCTACTTCGTGGCGCTATAAGTGCTACGCACGCATTTGTTAAATTTCCTGCATTATTAACAATAATAAACATTAATCTCAAACATAAAAAACCACATGCATTTGTCCCAATTTGTTGTTATTTATAGGTTTAATGAACAGTATCTGGTTTTTATATAATCTAATTATTCTAAAGCTGGACCACGTCAACAACAATCAAGATATTAGTGTTTTTTATTCTTTTAATACCATAAAGTTTAGTGAGTACTAGAATTATTATTTTAATCTAGATTTAATATTCCAATTTCTAGGTTTTTAATATTCAGACTATATGATAATTATTTGTTATTATTACCCTTCTTACAAAATAGGTAATCTTTGTATTACGTAATATTTACCTGGTATATTTATCCATTTCTATATTTTTTAAAGCCTTTGAGGTTAATTCTATTTCAGTATTATTTTTTTATTTTCAGCTAAATGTTTATTGTGAGGTTTTTTTATTCTTAACTGCATTACCATATTTACTTACTCCTGCTACAGCAGCTCCTACACTACCTTCAATAGCAGCTGCTTTAGTATTAAAGGAAAAGACGCTAAAAGAGGCAAAGCATCGCCTTTTTCAATGCTTTGATAAATCTTTAATAACTTTGTTACATTGAAATATTTATAATTTTAAATTAAAATTACTAATAATAATTTTGTTTATTCAACTTTGTAATTAATTGAATAATTAAATTTCTAATTGATTGCATTCAAATGTAATGTTACACCTTTTTTGTTAGTTATACCATTTGTAATAGCCTTTTATGCAATTTTTGTGAATTTTATATTATAATTTATTTAAAATAAAAATCTAATAATTTTTACAAATTCAAAGTATTATAAAAATAGAAACCTTTATATTTAATTTGCATTTTTGTACCACCTGTGGTGGTCATAGACATTATTGGTTCCTTAAATATAAAAACATATGCAGTAGTTATATTATAGTACATTCACTAAATTAAAATTGATTTTTAAAGCTTTTGTTTGCAATTTTGTCAAATACGATCTTTCTAAACAGTTGTATCAAAACAGTACAAAGAATGAACTGTTTAAAATCCATACAGTGCAATTTTTGTTCCTTTATTTGTAAATAGTTTTCTAAATTTTGTATATCAATTGTAGTTTTTATATATTTAAATCCATTACAACCACTTAATTTAATTACTAGGTAACTTACATTAGGGCAGTATACATGCAGTCTATAATGTACATTATGTTCTTATTACCACACATTTCCAAGTGCATGTATACAGATTGCAATGCGTGGTTAGGCTAAAAAGTGCGCTTATTTTATAATGTAGCAGAAGAATAAGCACACTTGCATAGGGTTATCTTAACGCTAAAATCTGCCATTAGCTTGGCGGGCTTGTGCAACTCCACATGAGTAAATATTATTTTCCAGACCACATTGATATTTAGTTCTCGTAATGTACATTTTGTAATGTGCATGTATACAGTCAAATTATGTGTTCTAACTAAATGTAGTGTTAAATTTAAAATCGCACTTTCTTAAAATGTACATTATGGTCTGCATGTATACTACCTTATTATTCAACAATATGGAAACATCTTAAACATTCAATTGATCAAATACAAAAATATTAGACTGTTGCCTTTTTAAACAATTAGTTTAAATCCAACAACAAAACCTAGAATTTTTCTGATCCTCAGATAAAAGTTAAATGGCAATCAAAAGTTATTGTTAGTAAAACTAGAAATGTTTCGAGTTGTTTTATTATAAATTCCGTACGTACTTTTAGCTGAGATACAAAATAATTAGATATGTCACTAGCCAATTCAGAATTTATTTCAATTTGAGGCATTTAACATTTTAAAGAAGTAATATGGATTAAATTATCACTACATTATCTTAACTACTAGTTTAAGCACTTGATTCAAACATCGCATCATCAATAAGTACTCCAACAAAATTAACAGAAACTGTTACTACTACAATCAGGTTATTGAAAAATTTAAAGACATCTTGGAATAGAATTTTAAAACGACTTTTACTCTTTTTTTTAGTATTTGTATTATTGTTAATAATAAATAATTTCTATTAGCAAATCCAGGGTTTTTATCAGTTTTTGCTGAATATTCATTATCATTTAGAGATCAGCATTGTCCATGTCCTCTATTTAAACTGAATCTATCATTATAGTTTAACAATCCCTGAATTAATTTTACATGTCCAGGTCTGTTATACTGTTCAACAATTGTATTGTCAAATGTGAAAACTACCTTACTAATTAAAAACATAGGCCCTTTTCAACTAATGTAATTACCTGTGCCTGTATATGTTGCCTTATTTGACTTTTCACTAAATTAACGTCAATATTAAGGAAACTTGTCTCCTATAGTGAAACCTAATCAAAATTATTAACGCTAGTAGTTTCAGATGATTTGTTAAGGTATGATTTTTGTTGTTGTAGATAATCTGTAAATTCACAAAATTTTATTGCATCACCAGAAGTTATTAAATATTAGTGATCTAAATATTCTTTTATCACTTTTTGAGCATTTATTTATTAAAAAAACAAATTTGTGTTCATTTTTATATTTGGAATGGTATACTTTTAACTGCCTTAGTAGTTTTGTCATGGTAGTTTAATTTGTAGATGTTTTATATTTAAGGCTTCTAAACGTTATAGGCTATGCTCTGTTTTGTAATTAAGTTTGTAATATTTTATATATTTGTTGACATCTTGTCGATTATCATATTTTATTTATTCTGTATTTGTATTTATTTATTAATACTTTAAATATATTGTAATTGTCATTTCATTGCTTCAAAATTAATTGAACTGAGTTCTTCATTAGTCAACTTCACATTAATTTTATTATTTTATTCTTGATCTACATTAAAATATACCAGTCCATGGGCCATATCGGTCCATGGGCCATATTCTTCTATAATTTTAAAACCCAGTGATACCTATGGTTTAAATGAATAAATTTAATTAGATGGTTTGGCATTTAAAGAATATCCTGTTACTAAATAACAATGTACAATATCAATAGTTGTATCTAAAGCATATCTACCTGAAGTTAGTGTTTTTAGTGTAAATCCTAAAGTTTTAACAATTACATTACTTGTAGTAAAATTAGCAATACAACCTGTACGAATTTCTATTACACAATTTGCTATAAAAGTATTTGGTTTGATTTTTATAACATTTTTAAAAACTTGCCTTTATCTTCTACTGTTATAACAATACTGTTATAAAAATAATATTATATTATTATTGCTATTTTATTTAAACGCATTTCATTTTCGATTTTTTAGCAATAATAGCAATTTCATTACTCTCTGTTTCTACAGTAATGTTAACAAAGGTACTTTCATATATATTATATCTAAAATTATTATTTGTTTTATCTACTTTAGGTGTTAAATAGTAAGTAGATACCTTTTTTAGGGCTATTTGAACTTAATTTGGAATAGAAATTGGTACTTTAAAATAAACTGCAATATTATTGTTTTTTGTATATAACATCATATTTGTTTTTTTAATTATTAACATATTTTGAATTTTTGTGAAATATTGTCTAAAACTTTTATAATATTTTGATTATTTATTAACTATGTAATTTATGTATAAAAATAATATATATATTTGTAAAAGCTTTTTCTTGAAAATGTGATTTACATTTATCTATTATTTTAGTTGCTAATTCTATATCATTTCATTATTATTTGTATTGCCTGCATTTATATTAAATAAAGTGGTTTTTAATTTTGAAACAAGAATATCAGGATCATCCATAATTAATTAAATATTACTATGTCCTACTTGAGCAATACTTCTGAGTACTCCTGATTTAAAAATTGCGTCATCTAATTTTTTATAGCTTTTGGATCTTTGTTAACTGAATAGATTTTAATTGTAACCATGTGTTGATATTAGACTTCATTTTTCACCTTTTGAACTTCTTAGTCTGCCATCTTTAGTATAACATGCTTTAGTTGTAATTATTTACCATTCATATTATTTAGCATCTTAGGTATATTATTTACCACAGTGTTTTCTTGTATATGATTCCTATAATTCAATAGTCATTAGTCTTTTTCCCAAGATATTTTCATACAATTATCACCTAAATTCCATTTCGGAAATGATAACCATCTGTGTTATTATTGTCCTTGATATGTTGATTTATTAATAAAACATTAATAGATAAATTAGTTTATTATTTATAATCTATAGGACCCCCTATTTTATTTTTGAAAAATAAGTTTTAGACATTTTCTATTGCTATTTGTTCCTCTTTTTTTTGCTGTACAGCTTGAGCTAGATTTTCAAATAATTAATTGTTGCCGGCTTTAAATTCTTTAATTTTAATGTATAGACGATTTGCAATATTTTTTTAATGTGTGTGTTTTACAAAAAAGTCTTTTCAAAAACGACTAAATTCCTTTGAAGTTGCAATTGCTCTGTTTTCAACTGTATCAGTTATACTTTGTGTCGCTTTTATTTAAGGTTTAAATTTTCTCTCTTGTTCTGATGTATAACTATTATTACTTTTTCTCTCAATAATAAATTGCTCTCTTAATTTTTCTTTATTTTTATTTTTATTTTTTGTTAGCCTTATTTAGCATTTAATGTGTTCTGCTTTACTTATTTTCATATGCATATTGTATTATTTATTTTAGTTTTGCAACATGTCTTTTAATGCGCATTTGACTTTGTTTTTCTTTTGGTTTCTGTTTTAAAATTCAGAATATTCTCTTTGTTTGGGTGTCAAATCAACTAAACTCTTAAAATTATTAAAATATTGTTTTCATTTTACTAAAGCTTTTCAATATCAGGATCTTTGGTTTTCTTTGTTTTTATTATATATTTGTATTTAAAATCTTTATCTTTATTATATTATGTTATTTAATTTGAATAAAAAGCTTTATTTATTTCCATAGTTTGGTTGTCAACAACTTGATAGGTTAATAAATTTGTTCGTACAACTTCACCAATATAAAGTATTTTGTCTTCAAATTGTGTTTTATAGCCTATCAAATTTAGTTTTAAATAAACGTTTTTATACTATTTGTCGAGGTTTTAAATTTTAATTTGTATTATTTTTCCTATGATACTCCATATTTTGTTTATCTGAAACTTGGACAAGTAAAATAACTGACAATTTGTAAAACACTTTTCACAATTTCAAAATAACTGTAATCCTAGCAGTTAGGGAAAGAGGAGAAAAAGTAGGAGGATGATTATTAGCATTCTTAAAAGCATATCTGAACAATGCATGATAATTCACTGAGACAGATTTAAAATCCTAATAGAGGTCTTGCTTCGGCAAAGAAGCAATAATATGCTTATCTTACCTACCGCCTGCAAGAAAATATGACAAAAAACTGGACAATCTCTTTGAAGAAACCACAGCCACAAATACCTTAATATACATTCCTATGGGCGACTTTAACAGCAGAGTAGAAAACTATCAAAATCTGACCTATAATACACTAAGTTTTAACCAGACACGAAACACGACTGACTTAGGCGTAAGCAAACGTGGTAAAGAACTGATAAATCTAATTTTTACCAATTCACTAGCAAACCTCAACGAAAGAAGCACTTCAGACATCTGTGGAAAACCCACGTACATAGGCCACAATGCACACAGCCTTATTGACCTATGTATTAGAAGTAGCAATGCAATTGTTGATTTCAAAGACCTAAAAGTATTTAAGTTTATAGAATTTGACCACCTACCTATACTGTTAAGCGTTTAACAAGATAAGCAAGATGTACGACAGACCTTGACTGAGCCAACCAACAACAATAGATTGTGCAAAGACAAAGCTTTGCATTTTTGGCAAAATTTAAGCGTTAACAGTACAAAACTCGACTAAAGTAATTGCAGCTACACTTAACTACACAAATTAATACACCAGACTGCTAAAAATTTAGAAATGGCTGCAAAACAAATTTATAACAACAGAAGGAATTTAAGTCCTAAATGGCTGGACAACGAATGCAGCGAAGCTGAAAGAAAGATATTTTATCGCCTCCATAAATACAGAGTACACAAATGCTCGGATCACCCTCACAATGACAATCTCGATCACTTTTTACAAGCCAGGAAGGCATACCTAAGTCCTTGATGTAACAAAAAAACTTTGTAATGTAAAATCTGAGAAAACATTCATCACAGCAAGGACTCGGCAGGGTACTGGAAAGCCATAAACACTTTCAGAGACAAGAAGTACAGCTTTGGAGCAAATAATTTTACTAAGGAGAGTTGTGACACACACTTTAGATCTGCTTTTAAAATCGTGAACGTCAACGAAGTAGATATTTTTGACCAAGCACATCAAGTCACTGCATATAAATCCCACTTACTCGACGGACAGATAACCTCAACGGAGTTATTAAAAGCCACCAGTAAACTAGCGAACAACAAATCTCCAGGCAAGGATAGTATACCAAATGAGGTATAAAAACACCGGACGACACTTCTTATTATTATCTACTCCAAATTCTGAACAAAGCCTTACATCAACAGATACCAGAAGAGTGGGGGGAAATTATTGCAGCACCCATCTACAAAAAAAATGTGACGACTGCCTTTCTAGTAACTACATGCCCATCGCCCTTATCAACACCATAACCAAGCTCTACACTTGAAAAGTTTTTTGGCAAAATGGGATAAGTCCATTTTTTTCAAAAATGAGATTATTTGTTCTATTCAGCTAGATACTTTACTGTGTTGAATGGTAAAGGTCAAAGTTCAACCAAACCATTTTTTAAAAATAGCCCAAATTTCGTTTTTTGGCAA
>JAQFZE010003056.1:0-13253 GCA_034695245.1 Dicyrtomina saundersi | reverse complement strand
GGGGGTCGACATAGTCGGCAGGTGGAAAAAAGATTAAAAGTGGAAAACGAAGCTCGCGGTGGCTCGCGGTGGCTCGCGGTGGCTCGTGAACTTTCCAAAATTGGTCTCGGTGGCTCGCGGTGGCTCGTTTGAGCTTGTGTGAAGTTCATTTTGTGAAAAACGAGCTTTGGGCCCAGAAGTTAACTTCTGTCGAACAGTGTTCTAAACTTGTCGTTTAAATAATTAAAAATTTAACATTTCAGTGTTCAATCACTGCAATGTTCTTGATGCTTCTATTTCTTTTAATAATATCAGATAACAAGGCAATAATTTGAATGAAGGTTCAGAGGGTCTTTGTTATATTGAACATTATAATAGATATTTAAAATTTAAAGAACTATTTACGAATTTAGAACCCGAAATAGCTCCACTAGGATTTCAAACTGCTTATCCTATCTACTATTCTGACACGTCGTATCAAGAAGACAGAATTAGTGGAAATACTATAAGTATTAAAATTTATTTTAAATTTAGTGCAAATGTACCTGCAAATACTAATGCTTATGTTATTATATTAAGAGAACGTGTATTATCAATGAATACAACTGGTGGTAGAAAAATGCAAGTTGAGTATATAAATACCTATTAGAAACTTCGTTTAATTTTTTCTTTTTATATAAATAAATGATATTCACATGATATCATTCACAGAGGGTCAATATACTGCTATTGGAAATGCGTTTATGAATAAAAAAGGTGTAACATTACATTTAAATAAAGAACAATTTAATAAAGATGGTGCTTATCCAATCAAACCTACTAAAGCTCAAATAAACCAAATTAATAGTAATAATTTTAGTTTTCTGAATTTAAAATTATCAACTATTCAACGTAAACAAATAATCACAGATTAATCAAAACATATTCAAAAAGGTGGTGCTTTGCCTCTTTTAGCTCTAATTCCACTGATTACTAAAGCAGCTGCTATTATTGGTGGGGTGGGTGCCGCTACTAATAATAAAGAGTCACAAGATAAAACTTCAGCTGAAACAAATAGACAAAGGTGGTTTTTTTTTAACATTATCCATAAAAGCACTAACAAATATTGAAATGGATAAATATGCTAGACAAATATGTGTTTCAAAGCCTGGTTCATTAAGACATGTATATATGCGAGATGATTTACATTTAAAACCGAAGTATATAGAAATTGGAATATTAAATTTTGATAGCAATAATAATCAAGGAACTTATTAAACTTTATGGTTTAAAAACAATAAAAAACACTATTATTTTGATTTTTTTGGTCATGGACCACCTATAGAACTATTTAATTATTTAGGATCGAATATAGTTGATCTATATTATATATTATAACTAATAAATTGCAAAAAATGGGAACAAATGCTTGTGGTTCCTTATGTGTACAGTTAATGCATAATATTGTTATTAATGAGGGACAAAGTATCCCTGATGATTTTATAAAGGCGTGCCTGGCACTCATGCATGTAATAAATAAATAAGGAATAAAACTGGTATAATAAATGATTTCAAAACTAGGATATAAAACAAAATTAGGATTCAAAAAAACAGAATATGCATTTAATTCAAATACTTAAAAATTATGGAGCAAAATACAAAATACAAAGTTAAATTAAAAATCTAGCAAGTAAAAATGATGAATTAAAAGATGTTTTGAATAATAAAAGTCAAGAAATAGATAATCCTATAGGTGTAATTGAAGGTATAAGAGGGGATAGTATGAACCAAACATCTGATGTTAATAACCAATTAAAAACTCATGCTTCAGCAGTAAAATCAAACTGTATTCAAATTACCAATCTTATTCAAGAAGATAGTAATATAAACCTTTAAATACATACTGAAATAGTTAAAACTGAAAGAAAACTCAAGGATAAAAATATTCAAATTATTGATTTGATAGAACGTAATAAACAGAATAAAATTACATTAAAAGATTCATTATTTAGAGATTTAAACAGTAAAATCAATTAAGAAGTAATAAATATAAATAAGAGTCCTAATCTCCTAGAAACAAGATTATTGACAAAAATTAGTATTCCAGATACTATACTGCTTGCAGGTAAAGAAAATGTTACATGTCAACTAAAATTCAGAAAATTTATTGAAGGATATGGAATTTTAACAGGCATTTGTCGTATTAGTGAACCATCATTTGAGGGTACTAACTTTATCTTCCCAATCTGTAATATTCCAATTACTGGTCGATATATAAGACTGTGTTTAAATAATAACACTAAGAAATCTGAAGTTTTTAAAGTTGATAAAAACGTTCTTTCAATAGAAATAACGGAGTACTTACCTAGGGTTTTATGTTATTTTAATTGTATCTTACAATAATTCTCTTCTTTTACATCGATAAAACTACTTTTTCATATTGTCTGTAATGTAATACTGTCTCAAATAAAGAAATAAAATTTAAATTCGTAAGAAATCTGCTAATAAATAGTACCGAAATCCAAAAACACCATGAAAACCCCCGAAAAACTCCTACTAATACCCAAATTTTCATAGTCTTCTATTCAACATTGTGAAGAGCTGAATTTTAACTACTAGGTACGTATTAAAATTTTTAAAATCGGTTGATAAATAGGCAAGTAAACCACTTATAAGGAATATATGTATTTATACACATGCCATTTTATGTTAGAATGACCTTTTTGCAGTTTTGACCTTGGATTTGACCTTAAAAATTTTGGTCGTTGTGGGGTAATATGAGACATGTGTGGGGTATTAGGAGACATTTTGGACATTTTTTTGGCAAATTTTCATGAAAAAATAACATGGGATTTTTGGACAGGACTCGAACCTTGACAGCGCTAAATATGTGTGAGCCATTATTCTTAGAATTGGCCAAGTTTGTTATCTGTTGCGGTATCAGGTTTTCAAGCTCAGTTTGCTTCAATCTCTCTTGTGTTGTTGGTCAAATTAAAGTTGCTTAAATTTACACCATTTATATACATTGTATTCATCACAGAATTATTATAGAAAGTACATAAAAAATCAAGATTCAATTGCTGAAAACGTCACTACAGTGCACCCTTTTTAAGTACTCAAGAATACTTAACACTTAATTGTACATTTTTTTAAGGGCTACAAAGTGTGTATAAAAAGACAGTGGTACTAATTAGTTTTAAATGCGTTTTTGTAATGGGAAAGATTTGTAATCTCAATAATTCTGGGTGCTTTACTAACTTACAGGGGAACTTCTTCACAGCCACAGGTAACAACTCACTTCGAAATTTTAAAGTATTAACTTAAGTGTGTTAAATTATACGCGCTACAATATACTTATAATGATAAAATATCAACTTTTCTTCATCTGTTGATTTTGTACAGTTGATAGGAAAACTTTTAACCCCCAAGCAACCAAAAGCGCTTTTCAAAACTTACTTCTTTCATTTAAAAGGTAACTTTCTTAACTTAAATTTTTTCAATATTAACAATATTGTATTACCCGGCGAGAGCTACAATTAATGTGTAATGACTTAATTTTAAAAAAATTTAAAAGTGTAAAAACCGTCAAGGTGCTTTATTTTGAAAAGGGGGTCAAAAATTAAAAATCTGTTTTCTGAGACTTCAAGAAATTTTTATTGTTGCTCCTACTGAAAAAAAGTAACTATAATAATTCTGTTCTTCAGTGAATAATTTAAGCGTAATAAATGATTTAAAAAGCTTTAAAATTGTTGCAGTAACCTGGATTTGACCCTTGGGCTTGAGTCTGAAACGTGTTTAAAGTAAATATATACTAATACTAATAATACCCTTTTTGTTTTTTTTTAGTTTTTATCTTCACACGTGAGCAACTGACAAGTTCTAGACAAGTTTGTATTTTAAAAAACTAAAATAACTAAAAAGGAACTCTTTGGAAACTAAAATTTGAAATACAAACTTTTAAACATTTAAAAATAGTTCTGTATTACAGACCAAATCAACAACAAAGTAAAGCAAATTTAGCAAAAACAGTGCGTACTAGTACGCCAAAAAAACAAACAAAACAAACATTTAAATAATAATAAATAAACTTATTAACAGTTCCTTTAAGGACTAAAACTAGTAATATTTATACACAATTTAAGCTATTATACCTTAATTATACCTAAATTATAGGTAATCATAATTCCAAAAAGTAATATTTATACCAGCTTTTATCTTTAAAAGTTAAATTACAGATAATCGTAATTCTAGTCAGTAATATTTCAACAAAATTTAATTTATTATATTAAAATGATAGTATAATTAAAGCTATTGTAATTTTAACAGCATACTTTTGCTAATAAACATACAATTATCTATAGTTCTTGAAATAATAGGATAGTTTCTAGTTAATTTTGTTGTTTTTCTTTTAAAAGCTAATCTTTAGTTATTCATAATTACGTTAGCAAAAAATTAAATACAATTTAATTTAGTTGATGGTCAATATTAAAAATAAATAAGAATTTTTATTTTTAAACCTATTATAGTAAAATTATAGCTAATGGTAATTATTAAAGCATATTTTGGCTTCTATACATACAGTTAACTTTAGGCTATGATCAATGCTTAACATAAATTAGTATTGTTTAGTTAATTTCATTTTTTTAAATTTTTTAAAACTAAATTATAGATAATTGTAATTTCATAAACATACTTTTGCTCATACAAATACGGTTACGTTTTACTTCTGATCAACGCTTTAAATAATCAAGTATCTTTTAGTTTATTTCATATTTTAAGCTATTAAAGTCAAATTATCTCTAACTGTAATTAAAAAAGCATATTTTGGCTTCCATACATACAGTTATGCTAAGTTTGTTTTTGAAGTTTATAATAATAAAAAAGAATATAGTTTTCACAATTCTATTCAATTTGGTTTTAAAAACTAAAAAATTAACTAACATTGTTTTTATTTTACAGCAAATTATAAAATCCTGTGGTATGGATGCTTTCATTTGTAAACATATTATTGATGGGTTATGTTTACCTATCAGTCAAAATCCTAATCGTGTTTTAAAAAAAATGATTTATGAAAAAACATTAAAAGGGTAACCCTATTCGAAAAGGTGCAAAAAAGACCATTTTTAATTGTTTCAATTCAACCAAACGATGGTGGTTATTACAAGGTTCATTTTGTTTGTAACTAATGCAATAACAAAGGGTTAAAATGTGCGGAAGAATCTGGTATTAAGGAAAGCTCGGGTCTAGGTGTATTTTTAAAAGAGTACGCCTCAATTAAAAAAATTAAGGCTCTTAATGTCTGTCTGAAGAAACTAAAGATGAAAATGATTTTTCAAACAAAACCTGTTAAAAATCATTTAAGTTTTTTGTTTTGTGAAGCCCCAAAACAAAATGATGATTTTACAGAAAGTCTGAACGATTTGAATTTCTTGTATGATACATGTCTAATTAAATTATTTGTTTAAAAACAGTAGTTTTAGCTAAACAAATGGATGTAAACTCTGGACTTAATTCTGGACCCAACCCTCAATTAACTTCCTCAGAGGTTGAAGAAAAGCTAAAGATCAAACAGAATTTACAACAATCTATTAAAAATAACCAATTGGAAATCATAAAGAATAATTTAGTCACAACTGAGAAAGCCAAAAAAAAGACAAAATTAGACGTTTGGAGACGTTCATCACTGATTTAAAAGTTCAAATGGAGAAACTGAAGCTTGAACTCATGAAGTCTGAATCCATTAAAGAGCCTTTGGTCAAGCCTTCCGAAGAAATGAGGAAATTCAAAACTTTGAATCTAAATGTGGAGATGCTGAAATACAAAGAGAAACTTATTGAAGATCAACAAATATTCGTCAAGAAGCAACAAGTTAATTCATCAACTAAAGAGACTTGGATTAGGAATTGTCCAACACAAGCTGACATTTTTTGTACTAATATGAAAAATGAAGTTAGTGAGCAACTAGGACAAACTCGATGTGCTTATGCAAAATTGGAACAAAAAATCAAGAATCAAGAGTCAAAATTTGAAATTTATGTGACAGTGTTAAATCAAGAACACCATAAGAAGAAAGGAAATTTTAAAAGTTTTGTGCAATTCTTACATAATCAAGAATCACGATTCGATAATTTAGTTACAGCGTTAAACACTGATCGTGAAAATCAAGAATTAATATAAAACGATTTAGTTAATGCTTTGAATCAGGATTGCAACAATCAAGAATCAAGATATAATGATTTAGTCAAAGCTTTGAATCAGGATTCCAAAAATCAAGAATCAAGATTCTTTGAAGAAAAACAAAAAAATGCAATTATTACTAAGGATTTTGAACAAATTGGTTTTGGTTTGAGAAGTAAAATTTCAAGCCAAAAAGCAAGCAATACTCAGAATTCTACTAGTGATGATATGTAAATCATAAATTATGCAGTACGTACATGCGAGTTACACGTAGCAGATTTATTTTACAATAATGATATGTTGCTGCTTTTAATTATGTACCTATAAGACCATAAAGAAGTATCATATGTTAATAAAATGCAATTTTTAGCAACGCTTGTGTTGCCCCAACTGCTTCGTTTCTTAATTGGGTTATACAAGGGGGGGTAATAAATTGTGATTTAATAATAGTGTCTGAATACACCAGTAATTACAAGCATTGTCGTTAAAATGAATATTTGCTTGCGTTATTAAATGTTTTCTTGTTTCAACGTCAAAATATTTTTTTAATGGCAGGGTTTGTATAGAATCAAATTCTAATACTCATGCAAATTCAAAAAGTCTTACTTTTTTCAGTTTAGGTTTATTATTCCTAAAATTTGAAATAAAATTTATTTTATTATTTTATTCTTTTACTGGTAAAAATGCCTAAAATGGTCAATAGTCTTGTAAACCCGTCTAGTTTTAGGAATTAAGGCGCAATTTTGACGGTGTTAAATTAATTGCATGACAAAATGCAAACCCTTGATTTTTGTTGAATTTAAAACAATATCTAAGTTTTGGTAGTTTAATTATCATACAATTATAAAATGTTTTTAAAAGGATGTGAAAACGTTTTTGGTTAAATATTTTATTGGCTAAAATGCATAAATTTAAATGTTAAAGGTTTCAAATTTTTAATACCTGCCTCAACATTTTTATCTAAATATATGAGTTATAGGGAGGCGAATAGGCTGGCAAAAGCCTTGTATGATGAGAAATGAGTAATGCGGTAGACAGTTTAGTCTTAGGTCAATTTTTTCAGTTTTACTCTCGCGGCGTTGGTCTAGTTGAAGCTAAACAGTTGCATCATAATATTTAATATTAAGATAGCTAATTTTATATCTATCAGCTTTTTGGATTTTTTATTATTCTAGAATGGCATTTTCAAACTCAATATATTTAGCACTTTTCAGTTAAGCTTAATCAAAATCTGAATTTTTCCGGTTTTTCTCAGCTAAAAGGATTATAAATCTTAATTTAATAATTTGGCTTATTTAAATATAAATCTTAATTTGAATGTGTGATAATGTAAAAAGCTTAATCTAAATCTGAATATTTATTTTTTGGCTTACCAACCCTGTAATATATAATATGAAGAATTGTAATAAAAAATATTATTTGCCTTCAATTGCTTTGTAAGAAAGTTATGATATTTTCCAAGGTTAAGCATAGCTTCTTGAAAAGAAGTGTGTGTAGGTGGAACCACTGGTGGACGTCTAGGACCCCTATTCAAAAATTAATATGTTATAAAATATAATAACGTTCTTTTTTAAAGTAGCACGTACCTGTTGGGTCCAATAGGGGCTTGAAAGAGCGCCTGTCTTTCTGCAGATGTTAAACGGCGTAAATGACTTATAGTTAGGCGTATATTTCTACGCAGACTAAGGTCTCATCAAAAAAGGAATGTCTCCTAAATTTAAGGCATCGCTCACAATACCGCTACTTGATCTATCGTCTTGAATTCTTTCTATATTTATTTCACCTAGAAAAAATAATAGAATATAGAAAAATGAATGATTTAAATTTTAATATAATAATAATCAAATAAAAATCAAATAAGAATAAATTACTTGTTGTTGTAGTGGAGCACTTCATTTAATTTTAGATAGTCGATGTTATCCGTATTATAAGTAATGATATATGTAGATTATGCTGTGGCTTTGAGTAATATTAATAATATATTCTGACAATACAGTCAGTGAGCTTTACTTTTGGACTTGAACTTCAAACGAAAAAGAACAGCATAAGCTCAAAGTCGGCCACAGATGAGATACTGGAATCGGAAATAAAACGACGGACTAGCTAGAGTGTTATCAGTTTTTTTTGCGAAGCATGTATTTATTCGGTGTACGTCATACATTCATTTACTATGTTAAAGCAAACATACTCAGTTTCTATATGATAAAGCAAATAACTATAAGTCCAGTATTTAATTGTGAGATGCATACAATATGACACATCTCATATTTTATACACTTTTTAGGCGGGTGCTAAAAAAGCGTGAAAAAATTAATTTTAATAAATAGTTATCGTAGGCGACGCCATGGAAGTAACCGTAGGCTCTGCCATGGAAGTTATCTTAGGCGATGCCATGGATGCTCTTACTGTGTAGGTTTGATGGCTTGAGTTTTTATTAATTACAGTATACAGTGGAACGCTCTTTAGGACGGACCTGTACAGTAGGACACTGATAACACGGAGACTTTAGTGATACCCGTATACTACAAATACTACAGTAAGACCTTGATGAAACGGCTACTATAGGAGGACAAAAATCACTCGTACACTACAGTAGGACGCATATATCACGGATGCAGATAAAGTAGTGACTCGACGGGAAAGAAGCAAGGGTTGATGCAAAGCACGTCTAAGCATCAGCTAGTAATTTTAATACTCATACAGTTTGCATTGTTAGATTATCCTACAGTCACCCAAAATCATCAAAACAGAATCAATAGCTAGAAGATACCCTACAGCACAGTACTTGACAACTCTAGTACAGGTGGGCCAAACTGAATTACTTGAGGCAACGGTTGATGCGACGCACGCCTTAGCACCAGCAAACATTCACATATTTCTACTATGGCACCCCGACAGGACAGCGCCGACAACTTACACGAATAAGCACATTACTAGACAGTATGCTTGACTGGAAAGAGGCAAAGGCTGAGGCAAAGAACGCCTAAACACCACAAGTGGCAAAACGGACTCTGAACAACGCAACTTATTATTAGCGAAGCTAATAGAGTGCTTTTCCTGGCAGTCAAGCAACTACAATACCTTAAATGCTAAACCAAATTTTAGACGAAAAACAATTCAGCAAACCCCCCTTTCCTCCCAGGACGCAGAATACATTTGTGACAGACGAATCTAAAAAGCGTAACCTCTCGTTTGATAATAAAAGCCCTGAATCAAAAAAGGCCAAAACACAGAAACTGACTGCTGACAATCTTTTTAACTTTGACAAAGCTGACAAAGAGCTTTCTAACCCAAAAACAAGCAACAAAATTGACCTTCAGAAAGTACTCGACGACATTACACGTGAAAATTTTGAGATTATGTTAAATCTTCGAAAAAAATATCAAACACTGAGAACAGTATTCTCAGTCGACACATCGACTCCATACAACTGGTCATCAATAATAAAACAGAGGAACTGTTAACAAGAGTCAACATCCTGGAGGAAGAGAACATAAGCTTAAAACCTAAAAAACCCATTCTTAGTTAAAGCGACGGAGCGCAGACTACTTAGAATAAAGCTAAAAGCTAGAAAGTCTAACATTATTCTAACAGGAATAGACGCAGAAACCAATGAGACACCGGACAAACTCCGCAACGTAGTCAACAAGTTTTTTCTAGAGACACATGGCCTAAATGACATCTCTTTTTACTACGCCAGGAAACTTGAGACTAGAGACGGAAACCCAACTAGCAAAATTTGTGTTAGTTATCACTTCCTAACTGAAAAAATAAGGTTTTATTACCAAAAAGAAGCTCAAAGACGCCAAAGACGACAAGCACTTTATCAACTAGGACTCACCCGCTGCGCTTTTCAAAATCGAATATGAAAAACAAAAAGCTAAGTCAAACCAAACTAACGCCGCAAACATTGAAAAACGCATCATGGACGCTAGATAAGAAAAAGGCCAACCACTACAACATAAACACAAGAAACCACGTAAGTAGTAGGTGGGTTACCCTGGATTGATTTTTTGCGTGATTTTTAAATCAGGTATAAGACCTTTAATATCATTAAATACATTAAATATTTGCTGTATTTGCCCTGTTTTACTTGAATTTACACTGTTTTAAAAACACTGTATAAATAAAATCTACGTGGTAAAAATTCACGTTGCACCCTGAACATACTTTTCGCGTGATTTTTAAATCAGGTATAAAAACTTTAATATCATTAAATATTTTTCATGTTTTACTTAAATTAACACTTTTAGTGTATAAATAAAATTCACGTGTTCATATTTTATGTTAAAGCTAAAACCTTACAGAGTTCTTCATAAATTTAACAGCTAACAAACCCTAGTCCTCAAGCGGCTTTGCACCGCTTTTAATTTTACCTATAAATTAAATCCTTATTAAATAAACTTCATTAATACATGTGAAATTTGTAATGTGACAATTTCAAAATATACAGAGCCAGCTAGAAAACACATGCATAAAAACACTATTAGACAAAGAAAATCAAAAAATAATCCTACTTGAAAAAAAGTTTAAACGGATTGCAAAAATAGAAAAAGTAAAAATAGTCAAAACCTCCCAGGAAGAAATATTTGAATATATTAGAAATATATTAATCATGACTTTGGAAATAGTAAATTAATTAAACGACGAAAAACTGAAATAAAAAATCTAAAGTTTTATCAAGATACTTATAATTGAAAACTAAAACAAACTAAAACAGAAGATATTGTAAATGTATTAAAATCCATACTCAAACATTATGAAAAAAGATTTTTAAAAAGTGTCAAAATCCATATAGTTATTTAAAGTGCATTTAGTGATGGTAGTGAGTTCCATAAAAATTATTGTTTTGACCCTAAGAAAGGAATTCTTTTAGATGAATTATTACTTGAAGCTATGGGTAGAATTGTCACATAAAGAAATAACAACAAATAATTTAGATCTTCAAGTAACAATTATTGATAATATTTAAGGTTAGGGATGTAAAAAAATAAAAGATTTACATAAAGATATTAGAAAAAAACGATGCGTTAATAAAATAAATAACAATGATAATTTATGTAGTATAAGAGCAGTAGCTGTCGGTCTTACATATCTTAATTTAAGCAAGTTAAGTTCTGCTAGCAATCTTGGGTTAGAAGGTATAAGTGAAAGAAACATCAAAAAAATACGTAAAAACCAAGATAAGTGGCAAGATAAAATAACAAATAGGTTAAATAATTACGTAGGATTAGAAATACCCAAAGAAGGAATGACTTTAGAATTATTCACTGAAATTGAAAACAAATTAGATATTAAAATAAATATAATTATTTTAATCGATGGTTCATTCAAATGTGCTATTAAAAAACCAGAAGCAGAAAATCAACTGTATTTGTTACATGTAGACCAATATTATGATTATGTTAATAAAGTTGCAGCTCTTTATTGCTGTGCATATTATTACCATAATTGTAAAAAACCTTACCAAAACAAAGATCAACATGTTTGTAAAGATTAAATTCAAAACAAATGTAACATCTGTAATGGATCAAAAAATGATTGTAAAAGCGGCAATGAAACTACAAAAGATTGAAAAGATTGTAAAGATTGTAACATAATATTTTGGAATCAAACTTGTTATGATAATCATTTACAAAAGCAATGTGAAAGGTTCAAAAAATGTATAACTTGTAAAGCAAAACTATTTTATAATAACAAGGGTGTTTTAAAAAAAGAACACGTTTGTTATCAAATTAAATGTTTTATCTGTGAAGTCAAATATGATAAAAACAAAAAACATTAATGTTTTATGGGTTTATAAAAACCTAGAAATTGTAGTAAAAATTATATTTTTCACGACTATGAAACATACTTAGATAAAGATTACAATTATATACCAATGTGGATTGAAACACAAGATTTTGATTGCAATAAAAAAGCTTTTGCTACAAATAAGGAATTTTGTAACTAGGCCTTACAACAACAAGGATTTACATTTATAGCACATAATGCAAAAGGCTATGACAGTCATTTTATATATAATTACAGTTTAATAAATAGTATTCAACCAGAATTAATATTAACAAGAACAAAAATAATGTCCATGTTTATTAAAAAATTAAAAATTAGATTCATAGACAGTTTTAATCATATAGCAGAACTATTTAAGAATTTTTCTAAAACATTTGGATTAAAAAACTTAAAAAAGGATATTTTCCACATAAGTTTAATAAACCAGAAAATTAGTATTATATAGGTTCTTTACCAAATAGGGAGTATTTTGAACCATATATAATGAAATCTGAGGATCGTGGAGAATTTATGAAATGGTATGATGAAGAAAGTAAGCTGTGTAACGAGTTTAATTTCAAAGAAGAAATGATTTTATATTGCAAATCTGATGTTGATATACTCAGAAAAAGATGCCTCAGTTACCGTAAAAATGTAATAGAATTGAGTTCTTTGAATGAACAAGAATTTGTAGATCCGTTACAATATGTTACAATAGCTAGCGAAGCTTTGATTCAAATTTATGCCTAAAAATAAAATAGCTATCGTATCAAAAAACAAAGATAATTATTCTAAGCAAAGTATAAAATGATTAGAATTTGTAATGTCAGAGGAAAATAAAGACATCCGACATTCTTTAAATGAAAGTGAATTAAGTAAACGAGATGCTTATAATAAAATAAAAAAGTTGATGGTTATTGTCAAGAAACTAGCACAGTTTCTCAATTTAAAAGGTGTTATTTTCATCGTTGTCAAGATTGGTATGATCCAAAACGAACCAGTTCATTGAATAAAACTACAATGAAAGTTTCATATAAAAATACTTGTAAATGAACAAATTACATGAAAACCAAAGGGTTTAACGCAGTAAAATATTAGAGTCATCAATTTGAAAAAGATAAAGACATCAAGAATTTTAATATGGATAAGCCTATAATAACTTTAATAAACCCAAGAGATGCTTTTTTTGGAGGTAGAACAGTAACAATTAAATAACTTAAAAAGCCTACCAACAGTGAAATAATTAGGTAATATGACATTTGTAGTTTGTATCCGAGTGCTATGTTATTTGATAATTACCCAATCGATCATCCTGTTAGAATTGATGATGAAAAACCTATGACCCA
>JAQFZE010003055.1:0-13258 GCA_034695245.1 Dicyrtomina saundersi | reverse complement strand
CAACGAGCCATTCATTCATATTCACACCATCACATGACATTCCATTCCTAAATATCTCAGATCTCGACACTCCATGTATTAACATATAACAACAACAGTCAAAGGCAACATACAGATATCCTTCATGGCTATATAGGTACTCCCATTCTACTACCCATTCTACATAGCAGTTCATAATTATGCATTTTGATATATGATTAATGTAAATACTACACAGATACATGAACACATTTTAAATTTAAGTTGCATTCGTTTTTATCGATATATCATTGCATATACACACCTATGTAGTATGTAGGATGGGCTCTACACACTGTACAGGCATCGTCTGTTTTTTCTTAAATGTAAATCCCATTAATGGAGCTGTACACGAAGCTCCTGTGCAGAGTCACTCATAGAGTAGTATTTGTAAGTTTTATTGGGGATAAATTATTATTGATATAGGCATGAATAATTATAGTACCTACCTATTCAGAATCCCATAACTACAGAACCTGGATCCATAGACGTACATAATATGTGAGGTTGATGATGGTGATAGTGATAATACTACTACTGATACTCCTGTTGATAGCTCTCGCACTCAATACTCAATTTTGTTATTATTCAGTTGATTGTAGTAATGGAATGATTCTCTCAACTAGTTTCGGTTCTCTGTCATTAAATAGCTCTATAGCTGTCTCTTCTTGTCACTTGTGTGTGTATAACTGTCTCTGCTCTTGTATCTGTATAAACTTACACAGCTTTTTTTTTGTATTGTATATGGATTGTATGAATGGCGAATGGTGACTGTGGATGTGTATTCATCACGACGATCCGCTCACACACACCTGGCATTGGTATTGGGATAAAGAGTCAATTTAATACCTATACGTTACATACTGTGTACTATGAATGCATTTATATGATAGTAATATTCCTTTTTATTATTTATAGACGACGACGACGGATATCAATACAATTTTTTTTTCACTCTCTCTCTGCACAGAGACAGATATCGATATCGATATTACAGTATCCCTAATCTGTACACCTAATAACCCTGTTCCATAATTAATATATTATAATTACTTCTTTACTTTACAATTTACATTAGTCCTTATCTTTTAATAATGCTACTATATTACTTTTTATTATTATTGCTACTATCCTCCCTCCTCCGTGCACTACTAATCAAAAATAAGCCGTGATTTCGTGTGTAAGTAGATTACATATGGGATAAGAAAGACATTTGTCCTTCATCCTTAACATTCACACACAGACAACTGCTTTTTTTTGTGTAGTTTCATGACGAGATCTGTAGTGCATAGGGTGGTAGTTCCTAGCAAATGGTACTAATATTACAGGGTATAATTAAATATATAGGTAGGTACATACAAAAAAATTTCATTTCGTATTTGAAGACAATATGTGTATACATAATTGGAACTGCTAGTAGGTAGAAATAGGAAGAAAGTCAAGCATCTAAATAAATCTGTAAAGTTGAGACGCCCACCGTGATATATACAATGATGCAGGATGCAGACAGGTGAATACTGATAGATAGAGAAACAGTACAGAATTTGTTTCATTGTATTACGTACATTTCTGCGCTTGTCTTCTGCAGCGAAGGCTACATAATATGTACAGAGGTATGTATGTGGGACTAGGTGGGGGTAGTTTAGTTTGGAGTACAATTGCAATTATTATTATTGTGTTCAAGTTGAACTTATGCTAAATTCCAATTCCTTAAAGGATGTGATTACACAAACGGATCTCCAGCACAATCGTAATCGCTATGATCTCTAATAATGATTGCAATTTACTTGCATTCAAATGTTCAACCTACCAATGTAGTCATCATTCCTGACGCCCTGACCCTACCCTATATGAAACTTGCGTGTTATTTAACAAAAAAATGTAGATTTTAATAGCTCAAAATTCCTATAGAGTTTCGTGTATAATCGTAATCACAATCGCTTCCTTCGAATTTCAATTCGTACAACAACGCATTAATATCTATAGAACTGATTACATAGTCGTCATTTCATGGAAATCTATATATCATCTCGCTATATAGTCAGTCAGTCAGTACAGTTTCTATACACTTTTTGTTAGCTATTTTACTCGTCGTCACCTTTACGAGGCGGCGATATCATTTAAAACAGTCTGATTATTTTGTAAACATTTTTCCCCCCGCAAATGCAATTCACAATGTCCAAGATTCAGAAAGAGATTAAGTTTCTCTTTTATGGTAACTTGCTCTGATCTACAGATTAAGTGCAATTTATTTTGTAGCATAATAACACCAAAACACATCATATTATATAGGAAATGTCCACAATTAAAGTCAATGTTATTTTTTGCACAAATGTCTATATAGATAGAATGCCACAGTATAGATATGAGTAGTGGAGTTAACAGTGCTCAGCGAGCAGGTGGGAAGACTTCAACAGAAAAAAAAACCAACTGCCCTTTTTAGTACTACTACTGAATCTGAACATAATTATTCAAGTACTGATTTTGATAAGCGTATAGATACTCATAGAGAACGAATGAGAAGTCTATTACTACTATTGAGAAGATTAAATAAGTTTTTATGGTGAGTGATTTAAAATTGAAAATGTAAATAATGAAACTATATATTTTTTTTTAGAAAGTTGTAACTTTTATGGAAAAAAGAAATACATGATGCATACTATATTATTATGTACATAGCAACTATAAATTATATATGATTAAATTTATTAAAGACAGACGAGACAAAAAGGTTATAGAATTAGCAGAGTGTTTTTTTTAAATACACAAAAAGAAAAAAAATATAAAATAAAAATAATTGTGCTCACATTCATATTCGTCGAAATAATCTTTATTCAGAGAGAGAGAGAAAGATATAGATACCAGCTGGTACTGGTGTTGGTACTGGGACTGTAGTTGTAGTTGTAGTATGGTAGTGCTCAAACCACACATTGATTCCACATATTATTCAGATATACAAACTAAAAATATCAGTATCAGTATAGTAAGTAGTAGTATCTAATAGCCACACTCCAAGTTTTGAAACTTCAACAGAATAACATTTTAAACTAAAACCAACACGAAAGCCAAAGCCAAAGCCAACAACAGGATGTGTTTTACAATTACAATGCACACGAACGTATGTTTAGAGTTTTAGCTTAAAACTTTGGAGAGGGACCGAGAGAGAGAGAGGGATGAAAAAAACAGCATGTTTGCTTGTTGCTCTGAGATTTCTCTGGTTTTTTTCATGGGTGCAACAGTTCAGTGTCTTTGTCGATTTAGTTAGTCCTGAGTGAAGGCCAAAGTAAAACTTGAGCTTAGAAATTTATGCTATCAAGCATCAGATTCGGAATTACGTCCAAGTACAATGTAAAGTAGCTGAGGTACATATCTACTATCTATCTACACATGTGAAGATGGAAGATGCCAAAATGCCTAAGTCCTAGTCCAATATACTATAATACTCCTACAAACTTTTTACTATAATATTACTACACTCGATATACTATATCTACCCACTACCAAAACTACCAACAAACATTGCTATACCTACGTACATCTATATCCATAGTTCATACTTACATATTAGAATGATATAGGAAAAGCCCAATAAGCCCAACCTTTAACATTATATCATGGAAACTAATGTGTAAAATGAATTCATTACTCCACGATGAAGTACGACCACGACTGACTGACGATGCGATACGATTATACGATAACGTAGTTGTAGTTAGTACAGTTGGCAGTTGTGTTCGCTCTGACTCTTATATAATAAATACAAAAAAAATACACGGATAAACTTTAAGCCAAAGACGAAATCTCGAAGTCGAAGCCACCTCTGCACAAAAGTTACAAAAAGAAGTACCTACCTACCTAAAGGTCCATAGACGACAATACATAATATGTACAGACAGATTACTATACAGCCTAATACATACTGCTGCTATACACGCAGTAAAAAAGAGTTCTTCTTTAATCATGAGTGAGGGGCAGGTCGTCATATAAAATAAAGCCCGAGGCATCTTCATTCATATGATAATTCTGACTCTCCGTTTTTTTTACACACATCCTCATTCTGTCCGTGTAGTGTACCGTGTACACATAGTAGTGATAGTATAATATTTAAACTCCAACATAATATTATTAGCTTACTTCATACGTAGTAGTACGACGGTACTCACTCCTGACTCGCTCAAAGTGTAAAAATCCCTACACTAACAGTGTATAGTAATGTAAAATTGTAAAATTCAAGCTATAGGGTTGAGAGTGGAGATGCTCCTGCGGATGCTGTAGAGAATGTAGAAGGATACTGTGTAGTAAGTGGAGTGAACACCTACTGATAATATTATTGTGGAGAAGATATTATATCAGGGAAGAAGAGACATGATACAAGAGGCAGAGGCTATGCCTTATACTTACATTACATAATCTCCAACACTGACTGAAGAGCAGTGGATGTGAAAAGTGCGGACTGAAAACTGTGTAGTGGTAGATGATGGAAGAGTGTAAAAGTAGAGGTGCACACAAGGAGCGCATCGTAATAATTTTTATTACTTGTGATATGATATGACTAACACCTTCATGATAGCTATATGAATTTGATGTGGAAGGATGTGTACGACATAACACCGTGTCATACACTATTCTATTCTTTAAAATGGAAAGATCCTAAATTTACTTTAATAAAACTTTAATTTATTTACCTTAATTATATAATTGTAACTTTCAGAAAATTTAGATATGCTTTCACGACTGAAATAATTCTGCAGGCGAGTAAAAATGTGCCGAATTTACTCGGTAATAATTTTGGGGAAATACACATAGGTACTTATTGTTAGAGACGATTTTAATTTACACCTTGGGTTGAAATTTCTCGCATTTTCCTATCTTCTTGGCATCAAACTTTGGAGTTCAAATAAAAGTTACACAATTCATTGGAATTCGCTATCAATGTTGAAAGTAAGTGGTATGGTAGTGGTATAGATGCACCATTATCATTATCAGTACACCCTTGTCTTTTGGCTACACTGTATTATAAAATCTCTTACTCCACATTTCCACAACCAGTGACAGTGACAGTTGTTAGTTGTTGTTGTTGAGTGAGTATAAAATATTATATAGATGACATTTTCATTGCGAGGACAATTATTTAAAATGCCAAAGAAAAAAACTTACCAAACATGGTCCGACAATTAAAGTCTAAGATTTAATTCAATTTGAAATTAAGTCAGTGTGATGAGATGGAACGGCAACCACAATCATAATATTATTCATTCACCTCCTAATTATCAATTATTATTATTTATATAGGTAATGAATTAAGTGATGGCGTTGTGCTCCTCCACCAATTTAACAGACACGGCCTAATTGTCACAATGTCACTATCATCATTCTTCTTGCCACAAATGATCTACTGACTGTCACTGTATATATTTGGTATATGTATAGATACTACAAATTCCAACTCTAATTCAACGAGTAATAACGTAAGCACAATAATATTATCATAAACTCCAGATATTTTTTCATTCACTATTATAGTTCACAATGTGAGTTTGAGTCATTTAATTTTAAAAATTCAGAGTTCAAGCAGTTATTCTGAAATTGAATATAATGAAATTTATGAATAGTCAGTTGGTTGTGAGAATAATTAAGAAAATTCCACAAGAACACGTTTTTCCCCTTTTTAAATAACGGCTAATTAACACGTGAATGCCGCACACATTGTACACCGACACTACAAGTAAACACCGATATGAATTAAGCAACTATAATAACATTAGTTACAACATACATGACATGTGAAGGAATCACGTCCACACTTAAAATCGCATCCGTTAATTAAATCGTCTGTAAAATTCCAACTCTAACAATAATAATCCTTGACGTTGGAATAAAGCAGTGTCACATGTCACGGGAAAATAGATAGCCCATAAATCCATCTATCCGTACACCTATCTCCCTGTTGGTGGTTGACGACGTCGACTGTGTACATGTATAAGTAAAGTTCAAGTGCTCTCGTTATTCACAAATATTTATTTATTCCAAATTCCAAACTCGAATTAATTCCAGAATCCAGACATGAAAAGGATTTAGAGAAATTGAAGGTAACTCAAATAAATTAATTTTCAATTTAAATTCTTGACACAACACTAAGTTTATACAAGTAACAGTCTACTTATGCTATATGATGTGTAAAACCAAAACAGAGGTGTGAAAATCTATAATCCAGTGATTTAAATTTGAATCGTCAACTGACTGCTGACTGTGTAGATATAGCAGATACGCGTCACCAAAAAAAACTTACTAGTTAGATAACACTCAACACACTGTCAATTATTTTAATTGGAAAAATTAAAATTTTTAGCTTCACTTCTTTGCTATTATAATAATTATTGTTTGTCTGTAATATTTAACTTTGAATAATTTTCACTGAGTTATTATTGACAATACAAGATGCAGATGATCCTTTTAAGATTGGAAATAACTCTTACATCAAAACGCCGGAAGCTCTATAAAGGAATGGATTTCAATTTCTTTGTTTCTTTTAAGACTATGAGTCTAGTCGATCTGTTGTGGAGTAGATTCTGTGTATAAGCTTGGGTTTAAGATCTGTATGTTATTTCGGATACAGTGAGGAAGATCCAGAAAACACACAGCACACACTTCACGTGTTGACTGCTTGCCGCATGAAAACACACTGATCAAAAATGTTGTCTTGCACAGTGCTCAGTGTAAATTCTTCCACAGTTGCACTGTGGACGGGGTAGGGAAAAGGTATGCTACTCAAAGCACTGAATAAAACTCTGGACGAGTTTCTTATCCTCCCCCTACGATTCACACACATTGGATTTTGTGTCGGGGCTGTCCATAAATGACGTCATGCAAAGATTGGCATGGGTGGGTGAGGGAGCATTTTAAATCTTGTGATAGCTACTCCTGTATCATCAGCCCTCTTAATCACCTGTGTCATAATTAAAATTGGGCATCTTGTTACGAACATTGAAATAACGCCTTTTATTGAAAACCCCTTGGATATATGTATCCCTTGGTATTATGTTTTCTCACCAGAGAGGATTCTCAGCATCTAAAAAGGAAACGTTTATATATGGGGGCTCTCACTGACTGTTGAGCTCCATTGAAGTTCTCAACCAAGTCAAATAGATGAACGAAACTTGTATCATGTGATCTGAGCAAGTTCCTCCCAAAACGTGAATGCAGAATCTAAGGGATCATCCTAAAATGACGTCATGGTTAGGACCAATTGATCATTGATGACACCCCATGTTAAAGATAGCCATTCGACCAATAGTTATGCTGGTGATAGGGGAGTCATAGAATCCTAGAAATCGGGATATTTCGATGACATTATTTAAGTACGACCCCTAATGTACTTAGCCAAGATCTCAAAAATCTTCTGTACAGCTTCTCCTTTTAAATGAAACTGATTAAATCCGGTCCACCGTTCCACCGTTCCACCGACTCAATCCGATGGGATGCGATGGAAGTTGTGAATTGAAAATGTAAGAAATTCGAGATCCTCTGGGGAACTGGCTGTGCTGTGGAGAAAATAACTTGTAAGTACTTAAAAAAGTTAAGTAATAAGTAAGTACATTCAGAATTTTTAAATATTCTTTGCGGAGATGCCATCCATTTCATTACAAGACCTTTGCAGCCATCTTCCTTGGAAATTTGTAAGCTGGAGAGGTAGTAGAAAGCCGACGTACATTTAAAATTGGACACGATTTTTTCCCCGTGTGATCGTGTGATGTGATCTTCTGTAAATGTGCAATCTAATAGACTGACGGATATGGATAGATAGATAGAGCCAAGTGCTAAATAAAATAAATTGCTTAAAGGTATACGGCCACGGCACGGCCATCGGAAAGGGCGAGCACGTTCATAACATTATAGTTCATACCACATACCAAATAAAAACCAGGCTTCTTGAGACTTTTGAGTTTTGAGATTCGCCGAATAAATAGTTTTGCAGACGGCAAAGACATGCGGCTAATGTTAATTGCATTGAAGTAAAATATACCAAGTGATAATATAATATCATGGTCCTTTTCCTCACTCGTCACCTATACTAAAGACACGAGTAGTAGTGCTACTGGTACTGGTGGCCAGATCCAGTATCCAGTCACTGGTTAACCAGTTCCGTTGCCGTTCTTGTGATCTTCCTTCGGCATTCGGTGTTCGGGGATATTTTCCTTTTTTTCATAACAATATATGATATATATATACAGTTGGTTTGGTTTTTGGTCTCTATCTTGGTCCTGGTCTCATTCTTTTGGATTGTGTAGAAACGTGAGCTGAATTACGGTTCGGAATAATTTCGACTTCCACTATTCCACTTGGAGCAAGCTGCAGTAGTAAAAAAAAAGTAAGTAGGAGACGCGTATTGTAATAACCTACTAACCGAACCCAAGTTTGAAGTTGTGTGGTGGGGTTCTAATAAAAATAGCAATTTCATCTTCATTTCCAAGCACTTCCTGCAAAGACTGTAATAAATAGGTAAGACATAAGTTGGTAGTTCTTCAGTTTAGCTTACATTATACTTGCTTTAGGTCATAGGTGTCAGGTGTTAATTGGATATAAGGAAGGAAAAACCTAAAATTAAATATATCAATCATATCAGTATCTATTTGTCCTGCTTGACAATTTTCATTTTCACTGAAATTACTGATTTACGAGTCATATATCTCACAGGCGGAACACAGAACGAAGAATTTTGAACTCAAGTCACAGTCAAGTTTTTGAAGTTACATTAGTTTTTCCTCGATACATCAATCCAAGAAACCTTTCATCTTTTACACAGCATTAATCTTCCCCTCATAGATTGTTCTTTCATTTGGTAATATTTAAAGTTAAAGCGGAAGTCAGACACATTTTTTGCGGATATACATTGATATTTCAAAGTTGAAGTACCATTTAGTTAATCATTAGGTCCCGTTGGTTGTTGGTATTGAAATTCAGCAAAGTTGAAAGTGTGACATTATTGCTTGTCTTTACTATTTATTGCGGAAAGGGGTAATTAATGTGAAATAATCATTTGAAACGTCAGTGGTCATATTTAAAAGATTCCACGAGTAATCCAATAATTACAAGATTAATTAATATACATATTTTTGCGTCCTTGCATGTGGTGTGTACAAGTGATGAGTTGATGAGTTAAACAATTTTGACTTGAATTTAATAGTGCGAAGGCGTTCCTAATTACAAAAATAAGTTGTGGTCCACAATTTTCACCCTTCACAAAATTTAAACATATATATATGTCATATTTATAAGCTATTAGTCGAAATTAATTTTTTTTTCATTTTTTCATTGCATGTACTGCTTATTTGCATTTGTCATTTGTGCAGTGCGCAACGAGTAAACTGAGGAAACGCACCCATTAATTTTGATTAAGCATATATAATTTTGATTTGCAATATCAAATTTTAACGTATTGTTATCCGTAGGTAAAAATTCAGCGTTATATTTTGTTGTGTTGTAGTACACTAAAAATATGTTTGTTAGATGGAGTGTAAAAATTTTGGACTGAGCAAATTCAAGGTAGAAGCAAATCTGTATTAAGCACTTTTACTATTGTTTAACTCGTTGAACCTTGGCATACTATACTTGAGCTTCATAACCAAATTGCGAATTGCTTGGTTAGTGTTACTTAGATCGTATTTTATGGACTAATTAAATTTACGTAAAGCTCTTACTGCTCACGTAGGCCGGCAGGTTCGTGTCACATTACATTTAACATTAGTAAATTTTTAATATTTCTAATGATCACATTATAACAACGTTTGTACAAGGGAAATAGGTAGGTTAAAATTTCAGCTGTCTGTTTACGTTATATGGGTCTTAGGAATCATGTGTCGTAGTAAGTTATATCATACCAACTTACCTTGAATCGTAGAATTTGTAAGATATAACATTTCATGAAATTTAATTCAAGTTAAACTGTGGTATTAAGGTAAAGAAAAATGAATGTAAAACACCATTGATAGTTCTTCGGGTTTGTGGTTCTGTGTTTCACGTGTGTTACGTTTTTATTAAAAATATATCGTGATTGGGGCGCGGCCTTGTTTCCCTGTTCAAAAAGTAGGATACGGTGTAATCGCTGTAAATATTAGTTGAAAGGAAATATATCCGCTTAATAGAAGGATGCGCGTTTGAGTTTGTATTGTAATTAATTCACGGAGACCGCATCAACAGCCGTAGCCAGGTAGTGATAAATTGTCAGTTTTGTTTTTGCTTGTCATTGGACGTCGTCTCCTTTAGTTTCCTTTCTGATATGTATAGTAGAATTCTGTCCCATCAATTCGAAAGAGTGCGTCGCACTTCGTGCAGTTACCGTTTTTTCTTGTCGAGTTTAGACAATTTTATTGCCCCTTAAATTAGTTTTTTTTTCATTTAATGTTAATTTCGTGTTAATTTTAATATCTGCTGAAACCTAATAAATCTCTTTTGTTTGTGCTATAGAATAAAATACACCTATAGTTATGGTGGAGATTCAGGACGTGACGGCGGAAGAAGAAAGTCCTACTCCGAGATTAAGGCGGAATGTGGGTAACGCAGAAGGAGCTGCTAATGAGGATGAGGACAACAATGGAGATGCTGCAGAGAATGTTGGCGGGGAAGTGGAAGTTGCACCAGAATCCGAGGTAACCTTTATAATCTAAGTTTATTATTACTAATTCTGCTAATTTCGTATTGACCTAATGCATATATATTAACTTTTCACATGGTTTTTCTATGGTGCAGTTAACATTTGACGAACAAGTTAATAGAGCCAGGGAGCAATATCAAGCTACTCCAATGGAAAAGTTCATGGCAATGTGTAAGTCTCTTATACTCAGAGCCCTTGTTATTTACTTTATTATGACGTTTATTCGGGGAAGTTCAAGTCCATCTAAAGCAACTAACAGCACGAGTGGAGCAGAGGCACCCGCCAGTCTAGCATCTTCGAATGTTTACCCCAATGGCACCGAATTTGTAAGAGTTTTATTCCTCAGTTTAAAATTGGCAAGAAGTATTAAAATGTTATGTATCCTTATTAGTGCCACTATATATTGATCTAATTTGTATTTTTCTTTGCTGTTGCAGGACATGTACGTATATATCTCAGAGGATATTAATATTATACGAAATTTTACTAATATCCAATTGGTGTGGAAGCAGGAAGGAATAATCTATGGGGACTGGTATGGAGGACCGAATTCTGACGGAACATTCTCCCATGATGTTCAAGTTCGATTATCTAAGGTATTGCGAGAAAATCTACTAATTCAAAATTTGCTGCTCTCAAAATTATTCCTGGCTTCTCTCATCTTTGGGTTATTCTCTTTGGTCTGCTTACTTTTATTTACAATATCTTATCAGATGTATTACTCTTTGCTGATCGGTTATCTTGGTTGCAGACCGCATTTTGTATTTCATTGGGATCCTGGTTACAATTTTCTATTTAACGTTGTTTGATTCTTTTAATTCTTAGCTTAGAAATTCTTATACGTTTGCCTCTAGTGCAGGGTTACTATGCCCTGTAAGTTTTTCATAATTTCTTGAGGTTAATTTTGAGGGGAGTTGGCATGTGGGCAAAATATTTTTATAGTTTTACTAACGTATACCAGTGAAAGGACTGCGGTGTTAAATAGAAAACTGCCACCATAATGAATAATAGCTTGTCAAAATTTAAGTTAGCTTTTTTAAAATTATGTTGCTTAGAAATTTAATCCGCTCATTGTAAAATTCTGTAGCTAATGTAGCTCTATGTATATTGCTTTATTTATGTACGAAATTTCTGTTTACTTGTAGATGTTTATACTAGTTCGTATTTCTTTACTATTCATTTCCTAATGGGCATGGGATATTAAATAAAGTCAAAATTTTAAGTCAATCTCAAAAGTTAATATCTGGCATGTGCTGAATTGTATGTGTATATATGCATTTGTTAACAGAAAGCTCTTAATAATGGCACTGTCTTCATCCATACATACTTTGTGCCCTTGGGTTACACCCCTGAACACAGTCCAGAAGATGTGTATGCCAAATCTAGGACAATTCATGGTGTGAAACAAATAAATAAGTTCAAAAAACGTCGTTTTGCCAAGACACATAATCTCCTAACGGGCGAAACTGCTGCCACCATCGAAGAGCAGGAAAAGGCTAAAATTATGACATCATCTATTGAATCTCATTGGCATCCGAATATCACAGTCAACATCGTAGCTGACTGGACTGCATGGACCATGGGATCCGTCCCTGCACCTCTCAATGAATATGTCAGGTTTATCCCTAACGAACTGAAATACCAACCCGTTGTGTTCTTTAATGATTATTGGAACCTTGCCAAGGATTATTATCCCATAAATGAAACCACAAAGTAAGGAATAGATTCCCTGCATATCTATCAATGAAGTACAATAATTATATCATTCAACAAACGATGCCACTACAGCTTATTTAGTGAATAATATTTTACTTATTTTAATTTTATGTACAGCAATCTACCTCTCACAATCACCTTCCAGCCTTTATCACTTTTTAAATGGCAAATATACGCAGCTCAGTCGATGAGAAATCAGTGGCAAGCAAATTTAATGATGGGTGGTGACACTGATGACGATGCTGATCAAGATGCATTAAAAGAAGCAATTCTGGAAACAAATCCATATCTTCTTGGTCTTACTTTTGTTGTTTCAATACTTCATAGTATTTTCGAGTTTCTGGCATTTAAGAACGGTAATTATGTTGTATAATAGTAATGGTTTATTACATGATAATGAATTGTAAATTAAAAAGGGAGTGGGATTATTCCAGCCACCCTATACTTTGGGTACGAAAGTTAATTGTGTTGTTGAGAGCACTGTCGAGTGTACAAAATTTTCCTAGGATGACTTATAACTAGCAATTTGTACATTATTTCAGATATTCAATTTTGGAACAACAGGAAGAGCTTAGAGGTAAGGGTTTTTAAGTCGAGCTTTAAAATTTTGAGTCTTAATTTACAAGTCCTTCTTTTACCTGTGGAACAGAGTATGGAAAATTTGAAGTATTATAAAAATAACTAATATCGCTGTACACTCTTTACAGGGTTTGTCAGTTCGGTCGGTATTTTTCAATGTTTTCCAATCAGTGATTGTTCTACTTTATGTTCTGGACAACGAAACCAATTTTGTCATTCGTATGAGTGTATTTGCGGGTCTGTTGATAGAGATTTGGAAGATAAATAAGGTAAGGAACCCAGCTGCATTCAAAT
>JAQFZE010003054.1:0-13261 GCA_034695245.1 Dicyrtomina saundersi | reverse complement strand
CAACTTGTCAGTAATAGATTTCTATATCCTACGGAGCTTATAATATTATGACTATGTATTTAGGGCCAGCATGGAGGTACGTTACCTAGTTACTATAAGACTATAAGCGCGTTCTGCTTCTGCTGTGGTAAGTAAACAAAAGATAAAGTAAATCGTCCTGTATGATTTCATTTCGGAAGAGAAGAGTTTCTGTCAGGGACAATGCTGTCGCTGTCATCACATCACCTCAAAGCAACTTTTAGCTTCATAGAACGAGGCACTTCAATCATTCAGACGTTTCCTATAGCTCCAGCGTAGCTCATCAGTAAGCTTAGACTCGTCTATACTCAGCCTGATCCCAAGCCATTAATAATACTTTGTACTGAGAGTCTAAATCCATATTCTTGTTTGCTATACACAGCGTAAAAAGAGATACTGCGTTCTATTCTTCTATTCCATCGGAGCCTTGAGTTCGTCCGCGTGGGCTCCCAGGTTTCCCTCACTCACTGACTACTTACTTAGATGATCCTCTTTCGTAAAGTCTTGACAAGTCGGAAAAAGCTGAGTCTGACTCACCTCTATTGTGGCCTTAGGAGTTTGTGGATTTTCGATATTAGTTTTTTCTACTTATAGGATGGAAAAGTTGGATGTTGTATTATATGCCGGAGGTAATAGAGTTTTTGTTTTCAAGCAGAATCACTCGATGTGGATGACATCTTTTATGTAATGAATACATACGCAATCGTCCTTCAAGAGCAAGGACTGGCCGTAATGAATTTTCAAATAATACAAAATCCGTAAGTACATACATCTTCTAGAGATATTCGATTTTTTTTAAAACCACACTTTTAATCAAAATGGAATATTTTGAACTTGTAATAATTGTTTTTGAAAAGTAAATCAATAAAAATTATCAACTTTATGGTCTGTACACGGACTGTTTGTTACTACGTATTTTCTCGTATATTTGACTCGACAGAAAGCAAGAAAAGTCGGCTTATATGTAATGGTGGTATGACTTACAGATTATGTTTGCATTAACTATACAGGAATACTTATACGATTGTATTCCCTTTTGGCAGGAATTCTAGTTAAAAATAGCTCTTAATTATTTAGAGAAAATCTATGAGGTTATAAAAAACGATAAAACTGTGGACATTGATGTATAGCATTATCTCCTCCATCGCTTCATGACGGTGACGGAGAGAGAGAGAATGCAAGTAAGAAAGAAAGGTTTTTTATGCACTATACACATCTTTGTTCTTGAGAGTGGGAGAGTGGACCATGGTTTAATTAAGTTCGATTTCGTCCAAAATCGTTTTTCGTCCAAATCGATTGTAGCCCCGTGTACTCGTGACATACTGACCAAATCAACTCATGTAAGTTTAAGTAAGTAGCCTCCTCATGTTTGTGTGAAACATTCGGAGGAACATAAGGTCCAGTGTAGAGCTCCCCCTTCGTGCAGATCAAAACCGAGATATTCGGAATAATATTATCTCTACACGTACACACACACACACATACACCTAACAATCCAAAATTGACTTGATTGTACTCCATGAGCTCAACCAAAAGGAGTCTCCTATACTCTCACACTCTTGGTCTATTCAACTTGAGCTTGAGGTCGGGGACGGGGACGGCAACGGCAAGGGAACTTATTGATTTCCTGTGGTAATGAAGTAATTATAAAGAAATATGGAACTATTACACTCTGAACTGCTCCTGTTACTCATGTTGTTTGTATACCCACACCCACACAGTGTAATTGACTGTAGCCGAAGCTCTCTTTGGACTTTGACTTCCTCCTTTTATAGTCATAAGACCAATGCATAATATGGGAGTGAGCTCTATCGTAGTCGCAGTCCATGTGTATGACAGTAGACTTGAAACAAAAAGTAATTATATCTCGACAAAGAACTAAAACCAAGTTGTGAGAATTTCATATTGAACTACTACCACTACTACTACCGCTTTGACTTGGCCCAGTACCAGTACCAGTACCAGTACCACTGTTTGTATTTTGGTTTTTGTCATGAAGTCAAAAGATAGATTAAAGTTGAAATTGGAGTTGACTAACTAAGCCTTTTTTGCCTTGGAAAACTTTAGGCCACTGCTTCTACTGTTTTTAAAGATAAAACTATTCACAAAAAAGAAAATAGAAGGGAAGGCTGGGATAGAAAGATACACTGTGTAAAGGAGGGAAAAGGAAGGACGACCTCAAAGTCCAAGTGTCTTCAAAGTGGGGAACATTGAGGATGTAATGGGGAAAAATGACCAAAGTTTTTGAATAGGAAATTACATACTTGGAGGGATAATGGAAAATTATGCTAAAGTTATCTTATTATCGGGGTAAATGCTGGATTTTTGGGAAGGGGAAGATAACCATTCTTTTATATAGCAACATTATATGCTACGTGAGGAGCTACTCGCACTGTTGCTGGGGCTGATACTAATACTAATACTGGGCCTATGACATGAACGTGCTATATTTTATAAATTTCTAGAGTTCCAGTCCCAAAAACTCCCTCAAAATTTCCCTTCTTTCACAATTTTTTTTTTATTTCTTTCTCCGTTTCTCGTGATGACTCTGATCGTGATGGGGATATTTGGGAAGCTTAAAGAGGGAAAAGCCTTAAATCTGGGGGGAGTGAGACATAGACAGAAAGACAGAGACAGAGACAGTGGAAGAAGAAATACAATTTTAGGTTACCTCACGAATGTCAATTTTCCCATCTCGGTTGTCGTCGTAGGCTTCCATAAAGCATTGCTTGAGCTCTGCCAACATGGCATCAGAAACGACCTGCCAATTCAAATAGGAAAAAAAATTGAATATTTTTTGTAGGTAGTGAGAGACAGTGGAGAGACACTTATATTTCTACAAAAACGATTTCTGGAGAAGTGTGAAAACAGGTCAAATGCATTATTCTCGAAATTAAAAACATTAGCAAATATTGTTTTTGCAATTTAAATTCTACGATTCCTGAGTAAATTTTCAATTTAAAAAAATACTTGACTAGTGTATTTTTAACCTCAAAAAAATGTTAAATACAACATTTTTCACTTTCAAAAAGGTGTAAATTACGTGCTTATAACATTCAAAAAATTAGAAATAGAATATTTTGTACCATTAAAAGCTAAAAATTTCCTACTTTGCCTGTAAAAAGGCGTAAACGATCAGGATTGGACCTTTTATAAGAGATTAAAACGGTATTTTTAGAAGTTTGGAACCTTTTTAAATGCCGAAATTTTTACTGTATCAGGTTTTAATTTGAGAATAAATAACATTTGGCTTGTTTTCCTTCATCAATGGCAATATCTGTACTTATTGTGACATGTCTCTCTTTTTCATTGTCACCACTTGTAATTACATAAGTGGTAGATAATACTTGCAATTTACGGTTTTTTGCCACACTATATAATTTAATCTAATGGCGTGAGTAGTGAATGCGAAATGCAATTAAATTAATGGCTTTGGTTCTGTCTGTGCTTGTGTTGTGAAAGTATTCATGAAAAAACTATATAGTATGTATATATTTAGGTTGCCCTATGTAAAATAATAGTATGTAATAGCATTTAGTACGCTCCAAGACTAAATCTATTGTGAATATTTTGCAAGAATTTCAAATCCAATCGCTATGCTAATAAAATCGAAACTTCTATTGCTTTGAGAATTATTTTTGGAATTTACCTTACGATAATAAAGGCGCCATAATATTACTATGAAGAGAATGCTTTTATGTATAATATACATATGAAAAAATTAATATCCTTATCTGTAGGTAAAATTTATAGATATTTAATAGGGAAAGTAACTTTCAATTTAAGGGAAATCATCCAACCGAAAAATAAAAATAAAAATATTTGTATTGAGAAACAATTTAATTCGGTACATAATATATAAACGAGATTCAATTACTCGAATCAGGAAGTTATTTAAATGAATGGCCTGTAATTGATGAAATACTGCTACTCTTAAGGTGCTAGATTTCTTGTCGGACTGTCAAGGCACAATTCCCAATGAAGATTAAGTGTAAATTCGCATGCAATCTATCTTAGCTATCTCATTAAAGAAATCAGCCAAGGCTAAAATTGGTTCATGTTGAAAGTCAAAATTTGAATATATTATGAAAATCTATAAAGTCGTACAAAATGTTTGTGATTATATAATTGTGTGCCTCCTAAATTATGTCAAATGTGACGAGGACTGCTGGCGAGAGAAACTGCAGGTATCAAGTATGGAACTCTAATCAAAAATTGTTGTGTAATTATAAAGCTAAATGTGAAATACTGATATACTGATATATGTAGTTATGATATTGTTACATAGGCATACATATATAAGAAGTATAGTAATTACTGTAAATGACACGTTTATTAATTAGTTTTACCTCAGGACTGGTATCCGTTGAGTTGACACTGGATACAAACTCTCGGAGAAAGCCATCCAGCTCACTCCCCTCAATGTAGCCATTTGCTGTGTAAATAAATTTATTGAGTCAAATTAAAATACTGCACAGTATCACGTGATAGATTAGTTTTAGCAGTAAAGCCCTTCCCATTTGTCTCCATTAGACGTCCCTTAAAGTACATTCACGTAATCAAACCGCGGAGCTCCCCCAACAAAAAGAACTTGATGAATCACCTCAAATTAGCCTTTCTCCACAGTACAAAATAAGAATGGAAATCCCAATCCGGCTCCGAATTCCAACACAAGTACAAAAACATATAATTCTATCCACATCTCACCATTAACGACCGTCGCCAGGCTTTAAGCGTGGGCAGAAGGTCCCACAAATGTTAATGTGGTGAGAAAATGGAAAATATTAGTTCGTTCTCCAACAAGGCACAATTTATCCCTGTATAACTGTCCCCTATATACTAATATACGTAGACATACCAACAAAGTTAAAGCACAGCTACAACATGTAGTTCTGTGACCAATCACTAATCTTCTGTAATAAGTCATAATTAGAATTTTGTCTTGAATGGAAAATTTCAAATTCAAAAATAGAGGTGAATTTGGGTTTGAAATAAATTCAAATTCAAGTGACATACTGGATAATGATGAAAATCATGGATAATGGAAAAAGGGTGTAGACCTAAACAATTGGCGAAATTATACGTTTACGTTTATGTTTACATTTAATCATGAGGCGATCAGACGTCCCTATCTCACGAAACTCTAGATCTATAAGGTAAGATGTGGACTGAATGAATGCGCAATAATACCCAACTTTGCCCCTTCAAAATAAAATAACAGTAACAAATAAAAATAAAAATAGAAGAATGTCCAAAACGTAAACGAAAAAAAAATAGGGGGAAGAAAATTGAAGAAACACAGAGAAAGTCCAGCACAGGGAAAGTCAACTTACCATCCTTGTCGTAATGACTCCAAACTTCAGTAAACTGATTAGCTGTCAATTTCTTTAGCTCTCGACTCTGGGGGTCTCGGAATTGACGCATAAAGTTGGCACATCTATCAATGTTCACCTTTAATGAGCCTGAAGATGGGCTGGTTGTCATCGTTGCTGCTGCCATTTTTTTCTATGTCTGTACAGAGAACAACAAAGTGATAGAAGAGGGACGTGAGAGTGATTGAAGATGTAGAAATTAGAAAGTAAGTCAGGGCAGAGTTATGTACAACTTTGGCTGAGAGAGACAGAGAAAAAACTTTTTTTTATCTTTACTTCGATTACTTTATTTTGACAATAAACTTCTTTTTTTTCTGCCTTTCACAATCCTCAAAACTCAATACTCAAAAGAATGTACCTTACCTAGGTTGTGTATATAGTAATTCTATAAAAATATACTCTCAAAAATTCGAAATTTTGTAAAACGAAAAAGACATTCAAGTAAGTTAAAAGTTTTCTCAAAATTAAAGTTACACGTACGACTACAACCTACGTATAGACTAAAAGCATATAACGACAACATTAAAAAGAATTCCACTTTTTATACGTTGGCTAATACTTATAGAATATTGGAGGAGTCAGTATTGATAAGCTATAGAGTATATGGTATATACAATAGCATTACAATTTTTATTCCCATTTCATTTCAATTAATAGTGCAAAGGGATGAACTTGGATAGGCAATTATATTGCGGGAAACGGGAAACGGAATAATTATATGCTGTCAATGCAATTCATTCCTCGGCAACTTTATTCTTTTTTCTACCTCCGCTGGTGGTCGTACATATTTCTGAATTCTGTATTATAGATGAGTTAGATGTGTCCTCCTTTGTACTTTCTACCTCACTCTAGTCAAATGATTGTGCCTACGTACATACTGAAAAAATGTTTGAACCTCATGTCTCAAGCTATATGAGCCAGCCCAGGCCCAGAGATGGTGAAGTTACGTGCACGTGGAAAAATAGGAAGGGAACGGTTCCAAGTTTTTTTTGTGGAGACCTTGGATTAATTGATATGATTTGAGCAAAGGGGAAAAATAATGACAGAGCTTCCATTAAGGGCACCAACACACGATTTTCTTATTTTATCTCTTTCTGCATGAACCTATCCATTCCGCCTTACGACCCTTCAAAATGATTGCTAATTGGGGCGCAATAATGATTGTTAAAATATTGACGATGAACTATCCCCTTTTCGAAATTAATATTGAATTGGGCTTTACATAAAAATTAACTTTGCATTTGGTAATTCAGAATGCTAAATTGGAAGCAAAACATTGTAAATAAAATATGTTGGAGTAAGAATGGCAGGAGAGGGATCAATACTGCATATCAAAAATATTGTTTAGGTACATAGCTAAATATTTATTACTAGTAGTTAATTATACTTATACTAACTGTATAAGAAAATTCCTACTGCTGTTTGCAGTGATATTTAGCATTTCAAATATTAACGAGTTTCGACCTATTTTATGTCAGACTATTTTTCGTTATTTCCTTTTTCCTCACTCATCGAAAAATTAATGGATTTCGTCCATGTTATTTTGGCACAATTCCCTGAAGGAAATCCAAATAGTGTATATAATTCAAGCGTGTAAATGACAATCATTGGAATTAATTTCCAACTGTGATTAATTTTTGCACTCTATAAAATATTCTGACTACGTACATAAAAATTGTGTTTCTTCCGTCTCCATAGCCTTAATATGGTGTCAACGCAAACAAACCAACATTGAAGAATTGTAATCTTAACCCCTACTACATTTCTTTTACTACACAGTCATAAACCTAATTTTATGAATCAAAATGTATTATGGAATGTCTTCCCTTTCTGGGTGAGGATTGGTACGTGATTCAAAATTGTGAAATCCATTTTTTTTTCAAGCTCTTCCCATTAAACTCAAAACCCTCATTTCTCATCTCTTTCTATTATATCTAAGGGAAGTCATATCAGTAGTGTGAGATGTGGAGGGATCATCAGAGAGCACTCATAAAATTTGCATATAGCGTAAAAACAAAGATGAGAAAAAGGAAAATCAAAATCAAGCGTAAATGTAAAAAGCTTCTCTCAATAAAAATGTTGGACTACTTTAGACTTGATCTTGGTTGGAGTGGGGGAGCATGTCTACAGAATATGAGGATAAGCGACGAGCATGATTTCGCATAAATGAAATTGAAAAGCGGAGAAACTGTGAAGAAACCGAGAGCTTAAGGACTGAACTTAAAATTTCTCCGGTTTTATTCGTCTGTCATATGTCGTTCATAGCATGTCGTAATCGGGATCGTGGGCCGCAAGTAGTGAGTCTTGTGCCTTGTATATCAGTTTATATAGTTTGCAGAGTTTACGTTATGTCTTTTACGTTCAACGGTGGACTTGTTCGGGTTCGGGTTCTGAGTACTGAGGCTCGGGATGTGGAACTAATAAGAGTATTAATAGGATTTCGTCTATTATCCTTTAATCCAGCCTTGCTTTTAAACTGGTTTACTTTTTCCATGTTTCTTGCCAGAAAAAACAGTTGAGTCCACACAATGTCACAGGGGAAAGTCTTTTATATAGTTGTATACAAGAGTATTAGTATTAGTAGTAGTTAGTAGTTAGTAGTTCATGTACATTAGAAATAGTGGATTCTCCCGTACTACGCTGTGCAACTACATAATGCATGGGACGAGTACGGCCAGGGCTATGCTATTTACTTTAATGTTACTCGTATTCTATTATCTCTAGCCTCTAGGCTTTGTAACCCAAGGATAAAAATAATTAAGATAATTTATCAGGAATTAAAAAATAATTCCAGCTCTCTCACAGTCGCTCAAAGCTTCCAACAATTTAGTACTTGAGCCATATTAAAGAGGAAAGGGTCTTGATAATCCTGTCATTTTATATATTTAATCTCATCACTAATCATTCAACGCAGTATCCTTTTACGATTAACAACAAAATATATCCCCCCTATGCTTTCTTTCATATCGTATCGTATTGTGCAGCTGTATTTATTTACCTTACCCCCGACAGGACAATGCAGAAGGAAACTCAAAATGAAAGAAATGTCACTGTCTGTCAGACTTTCACTTTAGACTAAAGAAAAAAATGGAGAAAATAGAAAAGTGGGAATGAATTCAAGAAATTCCAGCCTTCCAACGTTTTGTACAACATGTCCCTTTTTTATTTACTAAAGCTTCTACAGACAACAGACGTCATTCGACCAATGACCATAAGACCAAGGCCCTAGTACCAACATAAACTTTACATCTGGACGGAGATGCCCATGCCTATATGGTTGCAGTTGGACGTTTTAAGTTAGCACTAGTCAATTTCCATTTCCATTTCTTTCCAACCTTTCCGTGTATTTTTTTCTCGTCCGTCCCCGATCTCGTCAACAAAGACGGTAACGCTAAGCAGATTTGGAATTGGGAGCTGAGGCTGAAGCCAAAATTGTACACATCTGACGACGCTGCAGTTTAATTGACTGGGATAGTCAGTGTCGATCTTTTTTCCTTTATTTTTTTTCTGTTCTGTTCTATTCTGTATTTATTTGCTTCTCTCAAATGAATAAGGCACTGGCCATACATCATGGATTTTGGCCCATGTTACGAAAGCAAAAAAATAAGACAAATTTCAACTTTCGTCTTTCGTAATTCGTATTTCTAGAGTAACGTCACTTTCCTTTTGTGAGAATGCGACTGCCTGAATTTCTATTACGGGATTACAGAGAAAGTATTCTCCTTTTTCCTCAAGTTTGTTTTGAAATTTTGGCGAGGAATTTGGGGTATTGGTAGCTGAGGCATAGGAACAAAGGTGAATTTATTTGAGATTACAAATACTGATAAACATAACGAATAGTCCCTACCCTCACACCATGCTTACTGTGGCCATGAAGTTGAAAGTAGAAATAAGTAAATAAGTGCCTGCTCAACTTGTTTTGCAATAGACTTTTATGTCGATTCAATCTGCACGAGATGAATTTACATGGTGATTTGGATTTTGGAATCTGGATTTGGATGGGAGATCTGGTCAGACAGAAAAGTAATTTGTACAGGTTATTCAAAAGACCTACTGCCTACAGTCTAGAGCTTTACCATATCTACAATCTAGTATCTAGACTACACTTGCATTTTATTCTGTATTTATTCTACGTAATATTTTAGGGATTGTGAAGGGAATGTCCTACAATGGAGCTAAAAACCATTATTCATGATTAAATCCGCGCTCTTGGGAACCTAAAGACGCGTGAGGTGTCTCCCAGTTCTGGTACTGACAAACCAAAATAATCGCTAAATAAAAATTAAGCAAGTGTCTGATGGCTTAGAAGTTTACTCAGCATGAGACAAACAAACATCTCTGCTCAATCAAACTTGAGCTATATAGATAAATATATATATGTAGATACCAATGAAAAACAACTTTTTCTACCTGGGCCAAAGGTTGGTTGCTTTCCTGGGTAATTCTTCCTGACTTTCCCTTTGTCTGATGCTGATTCTCACTGGTGAGATTATCCGCTAATCTTCGAAAAGAGCACTCCACTTTGCACTTTCTATAAAGTAAAGGTGAAATTCTACTTTCTCAATAATAATGCCACGAGCCTAGTTTATTTTTTTCTCACTGTAGAATGTTTAGTAATTCACAAAAAAATGAGTGTTACTTTATTTGGAAAATTGCTGGAAGTAATTTCGATAAGTTAGAGATTGAAATTTGTTTGATTTAGTCGACTTAGTGGAGCACAGTTGATGAGGTGAATTTCCACTTTGGAGAGCTTTCTTACTCAGCCGTCAAATTGCACTTGACTCAAAGTGTTATTAATACGTTCCCTTAGTAACGATCCGAAGAATCTTCTTTGGAAGTGAGAAAAAATTGAACGATTTGGATGTAACTCGTGTTGTGAGTAGCTTTCTCCAAAAGCTTTCCCCCCGAATAGTATTATTAATGACAATACTGGACTGTATGTATGTGTGTGTGAGTTTGGAAAACCCTTTCAATTCCAGGCAGTGCTTTCAATGAACAACGAGTGAAATGGAACTTGGACAATAAACTGTATATCCCAACAATAACAAGTGGAAGTAAGTAACTCTGACTTGGTCGAAAGGCTTGAAACAACTGACCAAGTTGGAGAAAGTTGGAACAGTATATAAACGTCTCTACCTTTCTCTCCGTCTCCTTTCCATGAGCTACTCTCCAGGTTTCTTTGCTTGTCCGCTAGTTCGTACGTACTTTCGTTCGTTCGCTGTCTTCCTCGCTCGTTCTTCAATCCTCAGCTAAGTTCGTCTGCTTACATGCACCTCAGCCTATAGGTAAGAACCATTCCTAAAAAATTGTTGGTCCTCTCAAAGCTCAAAGCCGAAGAGACCCAAACCAAGAGCAATGTAAAATGTAGGCACAATCCAGATCCAGACTGTAAGTCTAGGTTTCTGTGTAGCATACCGGGAAGCAGAGTAGTACTACACCCAAAACCGAAACCGAACGCTAACGTGGAGCACTTGAGTTTGAGTTGAGTAGGTGTATACAAGAGAGACATGGAGACGATATGTATGTGCACATCCATTCATTTGCGCCTATCATGTGTTCATACGCTCATGTATATGTTAAGCATGGCTAGGCTGATGGAATATCGGGACCAACGCCAGTGCCGCGGCCGGGTCCGGGTCCGGGTCCTGGTCCGGGCTTGATAGATACAAGACGAGAATTCGAATACCAAATACAAGTAGGAACAGGAATAGGAAATAACAAGCGCATGCTTTCTCTCTCATTCCCGGTGCGAGTAAATACAGAAGCAGAATATATATTGAAATTTCCCCTCTGCTTTCTCTTTCCCTCTCTCTCTCTCTCAAAGTTCTCTCCTTTGCTGTGCATAATTCCATGCATTAATCCAAATGATTATACACTACCACATGCTCCTGCCCTTCCCATCCAGATACATATACTAGAGAATAAATACAAATGGAGAATGGCAGGGATAACAGTCCATGTCCAGAGTGCTCCTGCTCCTGGCACTGGCTCTGGTGGTACCTTGTATCAGTAGATTATTACCTACGTTACTATTACTACACAACTCTGGAGCTCCCATCCTTCCCAGTACAAGACTGTGGAGCGCAGAGCCTGGACTTTCGACTCTACAAAGACCATGTAAATACTTGTCATGTAAATACATGACGGAGTGTGGAGAAACTCATCCTTTACTATCCTACGACGACTCGGCAGATATATTATTACATGGGCATGGGTAAAGATTAACCCAAATTTCTCGTGGTTTTTGAATAAACACCGTGAGGCTATTTATTTTATGGTCCCACCATCCCACTACCATTACGGTTACAACTAAAACTTTCACTATGACGACAGTACACTTTCTCTTCTAGCATTCATAATGCTGAAAAAAAATGAATTCTTGAGCTTTCACCTCTGTAAATGTTTTGACCATCCACCAGAACGACCCTTAATGCTTCTATGTACATCTACAACTACAACCGTAAAGCACATCCTTACTTGAGAAGTAAAGTAGGCACTACAACTGCTTAAAGGGTTCGAGGGCATCCTTTATTGTAAACATAATTCATATGAAAAAAAAAATATTGAAATTCCGATTCGTTTGAACGATGGCGATGAATTGGATGATGTTAGAACTCTACAATTCCATGTGATCTATTTACGTTTATATTCTATATTCGACACAGTGCATACAGTACAGTAGTTGAGTTTAAAGTCTTATGTATTTTTGAATGTTAAATCGCAATGTTTGAGTTTTTAGGAAGGCCCCATAGGATGAGAGCCAGGAGTGAAGACTGGGCTGTCTGTGTGCATTGCATGTGGCTTCGAATTCCTGGTTATGGAATGGGCATGAACTCGAGGCTTATGGTTTTTATATTCGACAACGAATCAAGAGGAAGCATGCATTGGTTTAACTTTCACTCTATCTCACTCTGTGTGAAACTAAATTCAAATCAATAGCTCTGTCCGTTTTCAATAAAAAAACCTGGTTGGTTATCTTGCCCAGGCCCAAACTTTTGCCTCCCAATAGCATGAAGGAAAAATCTAAATTCAAATCCAACCTACGTTTTCGTTTAACTTCATGTATGTATATACTTTTATGTAGATATTTTCATTTTCAATTTTAGATCCGTAGACCACCTCTTGTGTTTGAATGCTAAACGGATTGGGATATTGAAATCATGAATCAACCAGACGGAAAAAAAGGATTTTACAATTTGCTTTGAAGCTTTCGGCCAAACGGTGAATGGAAGGTATAATATCCCTTCATCAGATGTTTTAACCCAAAGATCCGTGAGTACATGGATTGATTCATAATACACTCGTAGAGTTTATAAGAATGCAATCAAACGAAGATGAAAAGCGACGAGAACTGTGTTTATATTAATGATATTTTCTGTATTTGAAGATGCTGTACAAGACATACGGATTATTTAATGCACAACAGAGTATCTAGTTTTAACTGGGGACGGTGTAGACCTAGGGAGAAAAAGCAAAACAAAAATTATTTACAGTGGTGCAATTTTATCTGCGGGGTCCTGTGGGACAACTTTGACATTCAACGTTTTTAAATACACGTAGATAAGAGATTTTTCAGTTTAAAAATAATTATTAAATTCGAGATTTTTGAATTTTGACCAAAATAAAAATGGAATGAAGAAAGTGAAAGTGTGTAAAAAGATTGCATCGCTCGGGATATCTGCTTTTAGTTTAAAAGATTTTAAACTTTCCCAGAATAAAACATTTTAACTTTTGAACTATTTTTAAAGCACGTATTTAAGAATGTTTTTCAAACGGATTTCGGAAAATTCAAAATACAATTTTCACATTTCAAAAATATTAATAATTTATAAAACCTAATATTTTATGCGTTTAAAAAATAATTTTCTATT
>JAQFZE010003053.1:0-13262 GCA_034695245.1 Dicyrtomina saundersi | reverse complement strand
AGAGAGAACGAGAACAGTCAGACGCGATAATAATGGTGTAGAATAATTTATTATTATTTCAATTATCGCCCTTGTATGCCACCACTGCACTGCTATTTGATCCCTAACGAAACCGGTACCGGCATCAGCTTTAGTAAAAGAGTATGTGTGGTACATATTACAGCGGGAATATAAATCTATACTGCAAACAAATAACAAATACACAGTTATTGACTTTAGTACTAATAGTTTTTCAAATTAATGTATACATATCTGCATAGTGAAGTACCAAAATAATTACAACGCACTAAACAAAAATAAAAACGTAAACTATTTTTTGAATGTAAAAATTTCGAAAATTATGTAGAAATGTTTTTCAAAAAATCAATATGCCAAAATGAATAGTGTTTGCAGTAACAAAAGGTTTGAAGCCTAGCAATATTTATGTACTGAAGCATGACTTTAAACAGTAAAATTGGTAAAAAAAACTACTACTGTATTTAAATATCTGAATGTAAAATTAATATGCATGTAATGCTTTAAGAATTGTGTTATTGCTATTGTGTAGTTAATAGTCCAACATAAACTACAAAGTACCACTACGAAAAACATTTGATTTTACGACAATATTAACTTAACGCTCTTTTAATATTTCCATTGACCGACTGGCGACGACGGTCAGAAAAAATAGGATTTCCTTTCTTTGAAAATAATGTAGGTAGCAATAATATATACAAAAGAACAAGAAACGAAAGCTTTGATTTATGATGACAGTTTGTACTATGCTGTTTTTTTCATATAGCCGACTGCGTTGTCGTTGTCATAGTATAGTCGAGATTTAGAGATCGTGTCATGCAAAGGTACAGACGAACTGCTACTGATAACATACCGTAATATATCCTATAATAATGTGCGGGTCTGTAATGGTACGCGGGCCTGAGAGATCTAAATTTGAACAGTAAGCGGCGCGTACTATAGCTATTACAAGATATACGGTACCTACAAGTATATTCAATAGGTAGTACATTTTTAATGGGGTCATAAAAATTAACTACAACAAAAATAAAATTAACAAAATTTATTCCATCCATAGCAATAATAACTCTTTTTGTTCTATTTTTGTCAAATAAATCAACCAGCACCAGACATAGGCATGCAATTAATAATTCCGTTTCTAGTATATTATCGGTATTGGCTTTTGAAGGTATAGTACCTAGGTTACTTTGTATTTTCTTTGCAAATATACTAGTACATGAATGCACTGATAGCTTCGAAAGTGGCAAATTTTGTTTCAAATATAAACACTTACAATTAGTAAGTATTGCAGGAATTTTTGTTTAAATCATTAAAGATTTTACAAGCTAAGTATTTCGTCAATTACTGTTCGCGGCCCAGTACAAGAAGTCACATACAGTTACCTCAGTGAAGCGCTTTAAAAAAAATAAAAATATAACAAGCTTTCCCTTCATATTTATGGGCCGTCCACCCACACTATTAATTTTTTTCTACACAACCAAAACAGTTGCAACTGCAAGTACTAAATTAAATTATCTAATCACAACAAACTATACATATAGACTTATAACTATTCATAAAGACTTTGCATTACGTAATTTACCCTTTGTTTTTTAAATTGCTAACAAATATGTTCAAGAGGAGATATTTCAGATACACTATTTTCTATAGTTTCTTCCAGGAAATCCAGGACACACATATTGACATTGCTATTACGAGTGCTGAACAGCAGCAACGAAATGAAATTACTATAAAACCCATCCAAACCCGTAAAATAAAAATACGCAAAAACTAACACGTAATTAATACAAATTGATTTCTATAATAATGTGTCGTGCATCCTGTAATTATAATACAACTAAAACAATTGACAAAGAATACAGAGGAGGAAAGTCAATAGTTGTTTATTCGCTACACACAAAAAAAATGAAAATATTGGTTTGATTTGCTGCTCGTTATCCAAATTAATGCAATAGATCAATATCAATTCACATTATAATAAAAACCAGTTTATAATCCCGCGCAATTATTTAAAAATGCGACGATTAAGTACTTTCCTCTCAGGGTAACTTACTAATACATACACTTACTACGTATTGGTATATTCAACTAGTTTTTATTGGATTTTATTTAAGCATAGTAGCAGTCTTTGCCAACACTAGTAGTGGTACATACATATGGTATGGGAATATTTTTCTTTCCAAGTTCTCACAGTCAACAGTAGTCAGAGTCAATAATAATAATTATTCCCAATAAAATAATAATTAATTGATCCCTTTATCACAGATGCTGCTCGTATGCACTAGTACACTGGTTAGTAAGTCTAGCGGTCCAAAATTCAAATTCGAATATAATGTATGTGGACTGTGGACGGGATCTTTACATGTTCTTTATTCTTTATTTCAAGGAAACGGCTTCTGGCTTCGGCCTTTGAGTTGAATTGTGCTCTAACGTTTGAACTTATATTCCTTAAAACCCAAACGAACCAATACCAACCAATGCTGGACTCTCATAAAAATTTGACTTAATCCTGATCATCTTATTAAAAGTATAAAATACAATAATTTCTGTAAAATAATTATATGTAAGTAATTTACCTACCATACATTACAAATGCAGTAAAATATAAATCAAGAAAAAAAAATATGTTTTAAAAATTCACCAAAAACTTACAATAATAACGCGATAAATTCTCCAACAACAGCACCAACAGTCAGCCGCTCGAAAATTAAAAGTCAAAGACAAAAAGCTTCCTTCTTTTATCAAACACAGTTTTATTAGCCCAACGTTTTCGCAAAAATGTTTTTCAAGAAATACGGATCCAGCAAAATCCTTAGCACACACGGCCAGATAGCAATAACACTTTTACGTTTAGGTACGTCGAAAAGCACTTCACACCTACCCACTAACTAAACTTGCAAAGTAAAAATCCTAATAATTAAATTGAATGTTCACGAAGGAGACAAACCAGAAGTTAGAATGAGGCATTAAAAGCTATACACTAGCCAGAGCTGCTGTCATCCCAATACCAAATACCACACAACTACTGCACTCCCCACAGAATTATACAGCTTAAATAAAAATTATTAGATTACATATAAAATGGACAGCGACTAATAAATACTGAGTTGAGATGAGGCTCACCGCTCAGACCATTAGGAACAGAGCAGAGAACAGACAAGAAATCCTCTTTCTGATGCTGTTTCTGCTCGTTTCTGGAGGTCCTAACTCTAACTGATTGCAAGAGTGATAAGGCATTTCAAAAGCCCCTACCCAAAAACCCAAAACTACAATTAAATGAGAGTTCTTTCGACTTTGAATTGGACGTCGACGGCATATCTGTATATTGTCCGTGTATCTACTAAAATCTAAATCCTCTGGGGCTTCGCTTCTGGCAGGCAGAAGACACAATTACGCGAGATTAGGAGACTACGATACGATTATTAGGACACCACAGGCAGAAATACGAACAAGATTCAAAGAAACATGTTCAAAATGCATATGTAAGATCTGTATCTATGCATCTACATAAGCAGTAAGCAGTCGGCATATTTTTTTAGCTTTAGCACTTCTACATTTTTCAGTAATTTCGTCCAATATTCGACAAAAATGCAAAATCTACTATCTACACAAATATCTTCACATGGGCTTTCGTTAGGAAAACCTTTTATCTCCCAATCAGCCCTATCAGCATTATCTACAGATCATTTTCATCTTTAAGCACTACTGTAACATCTTCCATGAACTCACTGTCCATGTCCTTTTTTATTATACATGTATAAACCCCTGCATATAAATTCTATCTGAACTTTTCTATATGGTATTACATCATGTACATGTTGCATAGGTCTGGCAACCATAACGAGAACGAGAACGATCGGCAACGAAAGTAATGACGTGAATTAGAATAGAGTGGCTGAAGCTTTGAAAGCTTTGTTTCGCTTTTCCAGTACCAAGTACCAGTACCAGTTCAAATCTAAATAGCCTTGACAGAAGCTGAATGAAAACCATATGTATGTAATCTATATATACTGTGTAATTAAATGTCGTGTATATATATATATAGTTTTTATACATACAACATAAATGATGATATATTATACAGCTTTAAAATTAATATATAAGGTACATAAAACATAAACACATAATTAATATAGGCATATATGAAAAACTACAATACATATAACAATATACACCAGTACATATAGCTTTTGTCAAAAACATATAAATTTAATTTTAAATAAAGCCATATATTAATAATGTGGGTATACATAGAACTAAAATATTTAAACTCATACTTACAATTTGCAGTACCACCAGCCAACAGCACCACCACAGTACCAGTTACTCGATATTCCGGTTCCATTACAATCATACTCATTTCATGTGAAAAATTACTATCATGAGAATAAAAACGCTGCCAAATTGCTTCTATTAGACAGTGCATAGGTATTTGCTAAATACACATAGGGATTTTGCACTACAGATAGATATGATGCAAAATAGGACATCTACGTTTTGACCCGCTGCTGCTGCTGCACAGAAAAAAACTTTGCTGGTAAAAAAAAACACCGCGCAAATAAACTTGACATGTCACCTAAATCATTTTAAATCAAAAAATTGCCAAATAGCAAAATGTGACAATGGTGTAACATTCACAATTTTACTAGAGTTCTTCTGTAGATACCAAGTTTTGAATTTTCAATGTCAGTATAGTGAGACCTACAGGTCTTATAATATAGTTAATTCTATTAAGGCAATAAAATCCCCAGGACTAATTCCAGCCCTCAGCATTATGCAATGTAAAATTTTGCATACAAACAAGCCTGCGTGAATGTTTAACAGATAATAATATTTAAATGCAAATCCCAGCATGTATTTAACCAGAGATAAAAATCAATTCAGCTAAAAATGCAAATTCAAGAGCGATCTTATTATTAGTCCTCATCTACGTATATTTTATGAGTAATCGCATTCCTAGCTCTTTAGCCATCTTAACTCTCACTCAAATTCACATACTTCCACGCATTACTAATTCAATTTCAATTTCAATTTTGTATTTGTTTTTTACCTAATATGATTCCTCGTCCGACTCACTCGGAAACGCAAAGGTGTTTGATTAGTTTTTATATGAAGAAGTCACAAGGAGAGTTGCTCCATAAACTCGAACATGATCAAAAACATGAAACATGTGAACTGACTCAGTCAGTCTAAAAACTTAATAGGTTCATCTACACGCAGGTAATGACTAAATGACGTACGTGATTCAAATCATTTCCTTCGAATCTTCTAATCTTCAAGTTTGTAACAACACGAACATTTTTCGCTACATGTGTAAATAGTACCTTACCTATGTATAGGCATATAGGTACTTAGCTAAAAACAGAGCAAGATGATAGCAATCCAATTTTACAACTAATACATACATAAAAATGAATAAGTATAGCAACAAAATTTGAAAAATATTTCAACGTTTGACGTTACACATAAATTAATTACACTGACACACACTGCATAGTTAACAGCAGTGGCGAATCCAAAAAATTCTCATATGGATTGACTAACCTAAACTATAGGTAGGCGGTCACATTAAATTAAATACCCCCTGTGTTCCCCATGTTAAATTTAATCCCTTGGATTCGTGCCTGGCTAACAATCAGCAATGCTAAAAAAACAAGACTTCGGCCTAAAATGTATGAAAATTAGCATTTGTATTAGTATTAGTATTGTCTAAGGTCTCGATATCTGGTTTTTGCACAGTCATATGCCAACTTTATCATAGCCGTATAAGCTATACTCATTATCAAAAATCAAAAACCTGTTTCTCTCAACTTTACAGCTTAAAATCGGGACAGATTACGTACATAATTATCCTTTCATGCCACGTTAAAAATACAAAAATAAAAACCTACCTCAAGAATATTTTTTTTTAATTTCTCAACTTCTTATAAAACATACGGAGGTGACACGTGACTATCTTCAAAAATCCCACATTCCCATTCTATTTCCAGCCCATGCTGAACAATGCAACAATAAAAATAGAAAAGAAAAGAAGACGGTTCTATTATTTATTATTAATTCTGTGAAAGAAAGTCCGTGTCCTGCTCACTACTGACAGCTCCTTGACGCAATATATAATTTGTTAGTGATGCTACTGAACCTTCATTCAGCATTGTACAGCCCAGCCCTATAGTGTGATAATTTTTGACGGTAAAAAAGTGTCATCTAAAACTTTCAATAAAATTATTTTTAGAATTTGATTTGTAATATTCCAGTACCGGTACCGGTTCCAATGCCGATAATAATAAGACGAAGAAGAAGCAACCCTGAACCGAACCATTCTATATAGCCTGCTCGTGACAGTAATCGTGACGATCGTGAATCGTCATATAGTAGCATAGGCCCAGCCCAAAGCCCAGCCACAGTGTCAGTGCCAACCAACTGCGAATGTATACTACATAATGTCAGATTTAATTAAACTATAAAAAAACTGATGAACATGAAAAAGGCATGGAAAGTGCTGCACTGTATTATCATCATCCTCATATGTTTGCTTTGTCTTCCCTCCCTTAAGCAATTACACGTGGTGGCATAATTACATATAAAATAATATGTTACATCTGCAAAAAATCTGGACAGATAATACAACTCCAACCACCCATTTAATGTAATGTATAATGTTATGTAAGAAAATAAATACTAACTCTCTCCATATTACAACTTCTAAAACAGAGCTAACTATGCAAATCCCAAATGAACATGAACAGTGAACTGTATAAATATATGTAGGCATACAGAGTGACAACTGCACATTATATCAGATCTATAAATTAGGTATGTGCATATCACGCACTGAGACTGACAAGATCAGACACAGAAGTTTCTCATTCAAAAAATAATAAGAGTACTTAATCATCATAATTTATAAAATACAATTAAATTGGTATGTAACTTTATTGCTTTCATATACTTGGACTGGTAGCTGGTTTATGTGTCTATTAATGCACGTGCTTGGAAATATCTAAAAATAAACATTTTCAAAACACTGATAATAAAATATAAAACTATTCTTTATTGCCATCCCCTTCATGAATGTCTTTCCCAGCCTATTTAATAATAACTACAGTAAAATACATAAGCTTCTTGGAACATTTCAGTGGTGCGCCCCTGGGAGAAACCTAGCGACAGAATTATTCACAAAAAATATATTTAACCACACACTTTTTTAAGTTTTACATTAGTTTAGTACGAGGACTGCCGACTACCAGTATTAATATACATAGTAAGTTGTCACTTTCAGGCCCCGCAGTCATGTCAGCGAGTAGCATCTGTGGTAGTAGCAGCAATTACCTATTTTATTTTATTTTCCTCCAGCCTTTGTCTATATATATGTAGCTAAACGACAGGCTATTAATACTGATAAATTATAACAAAGATAATTTCCCAATTATTAATTAGCCCTAGTTGTAAATCTTATATCCCTTTGCGAAGCAACAAAATATACATTACAAACGATGTGCCCATGTCGATGCCGATTTCCAGAGTCATGTCACCCTGTCAAACAGATTACATACAACAATGCAGAATAGGACAGTTGAATATTCATGGAGATGGAGAGACGAGAGAGCGAGAAGGATGAATAAGTGAAGTTCAAATTAAAGAACCACATGCCATTTAAATTCAAATTTAAATTTTCGTTGACGTCAATACCCAAAGTTGAGGGAGCAGCTTTAACGATTAGGGCGCTTGTTTGCCGTGCAAGCAGGCGTATCTTTATAAAGCTTAGCTAAATAATCAAAATGATAAGATTAAGGAAAAGGCGGAGTATACGCAAATATGTAGAGTGCAGGGAAATTATAATGTAAATAGAACATTTTACAGGGGAAAAGAATCCGTATACAAGATCCTTTAGAAATTAAAATCCTTGTAGCAAGAAATGAAGAATATGAAATGCGATGTAACGTAACTTAATACCACTATGTAATCAACTACGTAGCTTAACGACGAAATTAAAATATTAAATATTAGCAGAAGGATCGGCGCACAGATATATCCGGTTTCACTGACTTCTACTGATACATCTCACGGTCGGTGTCGGTCGTTCTCGCTTTCCTTTTTTCGCAGTTTTTAAATCTTTTTTGCCGAGGTCACATAATTATACACGTTTTTCAAAATTTTACTAAAAGTTTGCATTCTTGCGTATGAAACGTCAAACTCCAGATAAGACATACTAATTACACTGATGATAAGTGCTTAATTATATCATATTAGCCATTTCAGTCAAAGAATAAAAAGTGACACATTTATTAATTGCATGACTAATTAGCAAATTAAATTCCTCCATTTGCCCAGCGCCGATTGCGAACACGAAGGGTCACGTGACATTGGTATTGGTATTAGTACGGCTGGTATTTTTGTCTGTCTGACTGACAGTTTAAATCTTACGTCTATATAATGAGGACAGGCCGTGACCCTGGTCTTGAAAAAGGCAGGTTTAAATTTATTGACACAGAGTCCTAATTTAGACATTAGTACATAGGGAAATGGAAACAAATATGTTTACTACATTTAATAAAAATTAATTCCACATGTTTTCAGGTACTTATTTACTATCATCATCATCTTCCACAATCCAAATTGCTTTCCTCATTTAACTACTACTACTACTACTACGTCCTTACGCAAAAATGCAAAATTCTACTTCAAATTAAGTGTGTATCATCGCATAATTAATACTGACATCAGACACAACGGCACGGAACCAAAACCGAGACAAACGATAATACGTAGGAAAACGTAAAATAAGTGAAAACCGCACTCAGGCTTAACATCTGTAGCTGTACACATTAACATATGTAATTATCTAATATTGTATATTTAATGTATGAGTCAGGTCTGGCGGTCTGACTGTGACAGTTTACGTCGAGACTATATTTTGACTGTATTACAAATGATAGCTCATATAATAAACCATAATAACTCTACGGGCGGGAGGATATTTTGATAAAGCAATTTCCCTGTCAATTACTACTAATGAACTAATCCCTAGAAATTAATGTAATAATCACCAGGTGGTTATTAATAGGAACGATGGGTTCCAGCAGATTCATAGCTCTAAGGTGTATACACGTACTACCTTTGACGTGCTCACAAGAACCTCCTACAAAAAAAGCTGACAGAGGGACAGATGAGACAGCAACAGGTGGGCAAAATAGGTAAAAAAAAATAGGACAAAAAGCATATTCCTCAAAATAAGCTTGAAATACAAATGCTCACCACAGTCAGCAGTGAAAAGAAGTACCTCCTACTGCTACTGAATGAATCACTCAATTAATTGTACATAATTATTCACTAATACTACTGACTACTACTACTACTGCGAAATAACTTTACCTAAGCTCCTTATTAATTATACATTTGAATTATTACAATCCCATGCTCAATTAATATCCTATTTTTAGCCCTACACTTCATAGCCACAATAATTTTTTAAACCGTCTTCAAAAAACGAAAACAAAACTGACTTTTAAAAGTAAGTCCTTACAAATTCCACTGCAAATTTTTAATCTTATGATTAATTGTTAATAAAGTGACTACTATTGAGAATTTAAATCAGAATTTAGCACCTTGTAAGTGGGCAAAAAAGACATTTTTACAGTGGTATCGCTATCGTTTCTAACCACAAATATTACCCTGTCTGTGGTATGTACAACTTGTACACATGTCATTGTAACTAAAGACATTTAACAAGTGTTGCAAGATTAATTGGGCGAGATTAACATGGAGGTCAGAAAGACAATAGATTGAAAACTACACTGCAGCAGCCATCAACAAAAGAACAAGAGCGAAAACAAACTAATGACGCCTATATCTCATCTAAATCTAATGATCTCTTAAATCAAGTTCAAAAAATGGGAACTGCAAATTGCATATAAGAACATACAATCTACTACAACTACTAAAGTACATCCAGCCACGAGGACAGTAGACAGCGCGTAAAGATCTTGAGTCGTCTTATGACTTGAATCTTAATTTTTATTTCCTATGTAATTCTTCACTTGACATTTATTCTCATTTATCACTTTGGGCTATAGATCCATACGCAAGCACGAACAGAAACATTAGCAATTATTATTATTATTATTATTAGCAGCATCCCTATATTATGCTTCCGCCCATCATCCCTTCATCTTCATCTATCTGCCCTTCCTTATCTCCTTATCTTCACTTGAGTAACTGTATAATGATCTGCCCTCTCCAGCGTATAGTGCATTACATTAAATATACAAGTATTATAGTACAAGGCTCGACATCAAAAGAAAATTTAAATTTGAAGCAGACATTATATAAAACGGAAGGAAATGTTAACTGAATGTCGAAGGGGGCTCAAGACGTCCATCGCATCACCCTCACACATCACTAGAGGCCCAAAAGATTGTAAATTAAAAACTACAATAGAATAGATCATATCTGTTGTAATACATGCTAAAATATGTGCACAATTGAGAGCCTACAGTTTAGGTGTTGGCACTACAATGACTTATAGAAAATTAAAATGACATTAAATACATACCAGACCAGTAGAGGAAGCTTAAATTTTGGGCAAGGATGGACCGCATTATTAAACTTTATTATTTCATTATTTCATACTACTAGCATTATATTGGTAGGCACTTCTATACTTCAACTGGCAGTAACACAATCCATTTAAATATGGTATGTGGATTATGGCATAGCTACAAATTCAGAATACAATAAATGAAAAATGACTATGTAATGGGCATGACTTGGATTTGGATTGGATGGGCCATGAACAAAGTATGGCCACGAAAAGGAACACGAGAAGTGATATTAAGAAATGTCAAGTCGTCACTCATAGTCATAGTGCTGCCCATCGACATCGACAATCGTCACCTTCCTTTTTTCACTACAGACTATACATTATATGTTCTGGCCCTACACTACAATGCATGCATGCAAATCTGTAACCAACGAGCATGTCCATATCTGATATAATTAATTGTACTACAGATGCACATAATAAAATGTAATAATGTAACTTTACACAATTACGCTACTACATATCCTCCAGAATTGCATTGCAATAGGACCAGGACAATAGCTTATATGTAAAATACAGACAGAAAAAATAATAGTGATGTTATTATTAGTATTGCAAGATCATTTCAGATTATCATAGTAGTGCATTATAAAAAAAGATATTAGATTTGGAGAGAGACAGATATATCTGTAATAATATACAATACACAAAAAGCCATGTCATGCTCCATACTAGAAATAAAAACACTTAAGAGTCTTGAGAGCCTGTCTTGTTTTGAATTTTGAGAGAGTGACATGGAATAACAATAACATAACCTACACGGATTTCATTTCTGACTTCCACTTCCACAAACTCATTCTGACTAAATGACGAAAACAGAAACTGAAAAATAGACATTAATAAATAACAATTAGAATACAATGCATGTACCTAACGTAGGTACTTTGACTTTGTATAGACCTACACGTCCAATGTTTAGTTCCATGCATATTTGGACTTGGACTCGGGTTTTTGCAATCTTGCATTGAGAGAATGAATGAATGAAGCCAAGCGAAGCGAGAGTCCTGCTTCTAGTTCTATCTTTCTGAATTACTACTTATTATTCACTTAGGTTTTCAAATTAATATTTATTAATTCTCAATATGATCTTGCTTGTCACATTTAAATTCAAATGTGTAATGTACATACAGGTATGCATATGTCTAGCTTAAGTATAGGCTGTATCCTTGTTTGACATTGGCTTTGGTTTGGGAAGTGATGCTTTAAGTATTACAGATATTATACGAAAAACTGCATCTTCTATATATTATGCATCGTTTCAACTTATTATACTTCCTACATTTCCTATTGAAGCTTTTAGCCATAAGGTTTATCATCAGTAATCACAATGTTTTTTGCAAAGGTGCCTATGGAAAATTTCTACTTCAACTTTTAGTAAAATACAATAATAATAATTAATAAAAGCGTGTGTTTTAAAGTATTAATTTTCATAATTTTCCCAGTGAAATAGAAATGCATAAGGCTATATCCTGCTCATCCGTACACGTACATATGTAATTAAAGCACAGAGCACACTTTCTTTAACGCTCATTAATAATTAATACAGCGATACACCTTCGAATACCAGTACCAGTACCAACACCAGTACCATAGCTCAGGCTAAAAAAGAAAAGTCGTCCGGCAGAAAATATTGTAACGTAATTCATTTATTTTTTTTGTGCTCTCTAATTTAAATTGTCACTGTCATTGTGGTGTCCTTCAACTTATGGTTAGAAGAACAACAGATCTGAAACCTCATCCTGAATCTGTCATGTCATGTCATACAAAGTCAAAGTCAGAGAAGAGGACATCCCAATCCCAATCCCACACCAAATATGTACATGCAGATAGAGGTACGCGGGTACATATATGGACTGTAGTAAACTGCAATGAAATGTATGGGTGTAAAATAAATTGTACTAGGTATTAGATACGCCAGATTATTCCAAACCCTTCATAGAACTAGGTACTCCAGACAGACTTATTAACAGAGAATTTACACGACACTGACACTGGACTACTAATAGACGTCACATCATCTGGTCATCTTCAACTTCTCTATATGTACTTCTTGTGATCTTTTTAATTTCTAATTTCTGCTGCTTCATGCTTCGTACTAAATATGGAATTGTATTTATAGATGATATTTTAAATTTGAATAGCTATGAAAGTCAATGGGAAGAAATAAGAGCGGCGACAACGTGTAATACATATACATAATAATATGTGTTAGGTACTCTGCAATTAATTAGTTACATTTCCGGAGGATATAAGGTAATCATATAATTATATTAAAAAGCCTACCTACCTATATAGTAACATACCAAGTAGGTAATTATGCATCACACAATACATATACATACTGTTTAAAAAAAACATTAAAACTGGAACCACATTAGCTTATAATTCAAGGAAGAAAGACTCTATGACGCGCATGAGGCTTGATTCTTATCTTTATTAGAGTTTCACTCAATTGTAATTTTCAGGGTTATTGCTATTACCACAATTCTATAGATTATCCTCACTCTGGCAACTGCTCTACCTATATAGAATACATAAAAATATATAGACAGGGATAGCGTCCTACACTTCAGTAAAGTAAGCGAATAATTTGATTATGCAATTTAGTATACACGCATATATAGCCAACTGGAGTGCAGCAGAATAT